>WTSP01001463.1:12901-25580 GCA_025331215.1 Actenoides lindsayi | reverse complement strand
CTCGTCTACTTGTTGTTCTCAGTGTGTTTCCGCTCAGGGAGCCGGCGCCACGACGGCGCGCGTGCGCGGGCGGGGGGGGGAGCGGGGGGGGGGGGGGGGGGGGGGGGGGGGGGGGAAATCTGGAGAAAGTTCACTACTAATAATCACTGTTCCCCCCTTCAGCCAGCTTCTTACCTGTCTGATAGCCAGACCTCTTAAGCTTTAAGCACACGTCTTGCAAAATTAATCCCACAGCTTTGCTGGTAAAAAAACAACCCCAAACAAAAAACCTACTCACGCGCACACAGAGAAAAGGCAGTAAAATTATCCTTTGGCACCTACTAACTCCTTGACAGGTAAAATACCAGTTCTGTCATTCAGCAACAATGCATGAAAAGTTACAAATCTGATTCCTGGGTTACTGAAAAGATCCTTTTCTCTCCCTTTCTCTCCCAACCACAATCACTATCAAATTATTCAGACGCGGATCCTCTCTAAAGCTATGGAAATAATTTCAGTAGGGAGTATAAACTATAGTAACAGAAAATAGGAATAAAAATGACAAAATTTTAAAGAGAAAATATCAAAATTCAGTTTCAAGTGAGCTTTTTATTTCTCTACGTCTTTTTAGTAGACATTCTACTGAAATTACTTACACCTCATTCTGTAAGATTTATTACATAAACATTTCCATGAGAATTAAATCTAGCCCAACATATTTGAAACCTGTATTTCTTCAACCAGTAAGTCAGAGTTCATTTATTTATCACATTATAACAGTGTTGAGTAAACACAAGGTCTGACAGCATTCTGGAGGGAGGAATGGGTCACAACAACAGCTTTAGTTAAGGATCTACATTGTTCTGCTGAGGCTAGAACAGACCCAACTAGTGGCTTCCCCTCTGTCTATAGTTTGATTTATAGTTCAGATTACCAAGTATTTAGGCTTGAATCAGTATTTTTCATGACTTTCAACAGGCAGCTGATTTAATCATGAAGACTTGCTCTCCACACAATTAACAGAACAACTGACACAACCCAAGACTTCACAATTCTGCCTTCTAAGAAGCCAGCCAAACTCAAATTTTCCACATGCAGCCTATGGCTGGAAATATATTTTAGAGTGTCTTGAAAAATACAGGACTTCACAAAAAGTTACAATTATCAAGATACCTGGCTTTGACATCTCTCTTCAAAGCACTCCTCTAGTTTCTTTTTAAATCTACTGCAAAAACCTCTTCAGTGTTGACGTTCTCCCTTTCTTCAAAGTACTCATAACTATGTTTTTAAGTGGGCAGCAGGATATTCCTCTATTGCAAACCAGTTTCCAAAAAAAAAATTTAAAAAAAATGTATCTCTCAAGCTAGGTATATCCTCTTAAGTTTCTCTTAAGTAACTTCCTAAATCATTATTTCATTCAGGAGTGAAAGAGAGTCAGCAGGAAGTCCAAAACAGAATTTGCTGAGGATGAAAAATACCTCTAGAGAAAGAAACGTGACAGATTCCACTGAGTCTCATTAACATTTTCCCCTTCTGCTTCCCCAGCAAGACTGTATTAGATACATGTAGTCGTATGTTTATCCTGCCTATCTGAATGAAAATTTGACAACCAAAAAAATCAGTCATGATAAACTTTTTGTGGCACTGTAGTTATGGATATAGCATACCAGCTGCAACTCCATTGGAATGGCTTTAAAAAAAAACAACAACAAACTCAAAACAAAAAAACAAACCCACACAAATTTTTGGTTTTATACAATCGAAAGTTCTCAGAATTGTACACAAGATGCATTATGTAGTTCTCAATATTGAGAGTAAGCCTATTTGCATCCTTAATTGGCAGCAGTGAAGTAACATTGTCAGTAGCATAGTGTCAGAAATAGCATTAAGAATATTTGTCACCTTTCTTTTGGAAGCTTTCAGATTATCACTTAATGCTTAAGACCTTTGTTCATATCACAAGTATGTTCGCTGAATGCAAAACTTCCAAGTACTTGTCTAAAACATACCAAAACAATCAACATGGCTGGTTTTGTTCCTTCCTATACCAAAGCAGAAGGAGAAGTAGCCACCTAGAGTTCATGAAAATCACAAGAAATTTTGCAGCAGCTACAGGAAGTCCTATGTGACAGACAGGTTTGACAGTGGTCATGGCTTCATGAAGTAGTCCCTACTACTTCAGCCCATTCAGCACATGAAGCATCAGGGGACTCACTCTTTGCTCAGTTAATGTCTACCAGAAAATAAAAACACTTGGTGGATTGGCAGTTTTCCATTCAGGTAATTTTGTGTAGGAGACAGCTCTGAGTTCTTCCTTCTCGAGGCTGGCAATCAAAGACATTAACTGCCAAAGATGCATCAGCAACGTAATCCTGAATGCCAGTTGCAATGTGACCAACTATAAAAAGAAAAAAGCTGAAGGGTAAAATTGGGTTCTTGAACAGTAGGGGATGAAGGGGAAAGTCCATTTTCTACTCCTTTTCTGAAGCCAGTTACTTGCAGTACAGATTCATTCCTATTTCCATGCATGGGAGAGACAGACACACACCAAAATCAAGTTATGCTTCCTCTAACAAAACAACTCATTCCCATTCAAGGGTGAAAAAAAAAACCCTGCAGCTGTTTTTTTCTTTCTAGTGTAAAAAGATAGAATTTCAGCATTTGAATATAAGGATAAGGATGCAGATGCAAAAACAGGGTAAGTGCAACAGCAATCTTTATAACCTACGCTGTTATGAAGTGTAATTAAACACATACAGGCTTTCAATTAGGTGGCCTTTTAATTCCTTCTTACAAAATCACTATTACAGTAGAAAGACAATGATAAATCCAATGCTACTAGTAAGTTGTCAATTCGCTAAGTCTTCGGTATAAATGTATGGCCACAATACTGCTGCAATCAAATTGCAACAGTCCCAGATGAGTATTCAAGATCCATGTTCTAATAAAGCTGTTCAGCTTTAACACTGAAAAAGGTCAGTGATCTAAGCCCTGCCTCTAATGTAATCAAGTGTCTATCAATTACTCATTTTCAGATCCATGTAGTGTAGATCTCCTGTATTTTTCCAGTCTTAAAAAACAAAACAGAGACAAGAGACATACTAATTAGTGTGCTCCAAACCATTAACCTTGGAAATCTTATATGTCAAGACAGATTTTCCAATGGCTTTTGGATCTCATAAGTTTCCACTTCACAAGCACTGTAAAACTTGTGCTGTTACAGAGGTCAGATCAGAGAAGTTTCTGATTGCCTACAATATTGTAACTTCTTCCTTTTTCAAAATTGAGTAGCGTATTTTGCATTCTCCAGCAAAACACTGCTTCTTACATTTTAGTGGATTTATTGGAAACTAAACTTTCAAATTATGATTGCTGTTTTTCTTCCAGTGTTTCAAATGTAAATAATTCAGGCTCCCAACTCAAAAGACCATGTGGTAAGTTTTACTTTTCCCTTAGGTATTACCTACCATACTACTGTTTCAATTCCCTGTTAGACACCAAAATTGTTTTCATCTATCAAAAGCTGATGCAAAAGATTCTTTCAGATACCACATTAAGATGATGATCTCTTCAACTTGATCATATATTTACTAAGTACCTGCCCCCTTTCTTTTATTCTTCGATTTTGACATTGTGAAAGAGTTCTTTCTTTTACAAGGTCTAATTTAGATTGTTATGCAAAGGTTACATCTTGGAAGTGCAGGGATAAATTAAGATTTAATTAAAAACTAAAAACCTTAAAAAAGCTTTCCCAGTTGGCTCTCTACGTTACATTTATAGCCTTTACATTCCAGGTATTTGTTAAACAAGCTGTTACTCTTCTGCAAATATTTGTCTCAGCTAATTGGGATATATATTCGAGATTTTTCTTTTTACAACTTTGATTTAAAGATATATGAGCCTTCCTTCACTTCTGTAAGTATGAGGTATACCAAAGATTTTTCTATTAGCTCTACTGTTCTCCTGTCACCTTCAGCTTTCATTTTTCTCCTTTTAGAGAAAATTATCACCATTCCAATTTCTGCATTAGAAGACAACAATTGTGATGTATTCTGGTTTTAGCTTTGATAAAATTTTGTAGCTGAATTTTACTGACAAAGTGACATTTTCAAGACGGTTTGGCAAAATCCATACTCAGAAAAAGGACATGCAGACTGTATACGACCAACACATCATCATCACATAATCGTTTCAAAAGATCAGCATCAAGATGAACCAAAAAGTCACTCTGCTATCCCTAATGCATTTGTTATACTCAGCAATTTGCAACAAACACCTACCTAAACTTCTAACTTGAACTTGGGGATGGTTTGAATGCCTAAAGATAGTAACAGAACAATTTTTTTCTGGAAAAACCTTTAGCAGTTCTATCTTCCCTTTCTTTTTTTTGAGTTGTTGTGTTTTGGTGGGTTTTTTTGTTTGGTCTTGTTGTTGTTGCTGTTGTTTTTACAACTTCCCCCAAAACTGAAAAATACTTGTGTAAAATTGTAAACTTGATTCTTACCTTTGGCAAAACAATTCAGTGCTTGTTTTTGAAAAATAAATTTGAGGTTAATACGATTTTAGACATTTAAGACATAGGACTAAGATTCACTTATATTGGTGACTTCAGCTTACCTAGGCCACAGATTGCCAACTTTTGAAAGCATATGCCAAGGAAAATATCATCATTTGCATTTACAGCATACTATACCATGCTGTCCCCGAAGTCTTCCACTGGCAGAAGAAAGATCACTGTCTATTCATAAAATTCACAAAAACTACAGTAGATCAGTAACCTGTTTACAACCAATCAGATGACCATGTTCTGCCTAGCATTCAAAGAGCACTAGTTAGACTCATGTATCATGAATGGAAAGAAAAAATTTAATGCATCTTCCTTAATTATAACCTATCTTCAAATTTCACTGTCATTTATTTTCTGAACTTATAAGTAGACACTAAGTAATAGTTATTTTAAGAACTATATAAATTCACCAAGCTATGCTAAGTATCATCTTTCAAAAGTATATATGTATTTTTTTTTACATTATTGCCTTGCAGAACATGTAAGAAAATGTACCTGTGCTGAACATTTCCAGCATGAATGGCTTCTGGTGGCACTCTCCATGGACAGCTTACTCTTCCCCCAGGAAGACGTTTGAAGTCAAACTGGCAGCAGACTTTTGGATCTGGACCACAAGTATGCGGGATATCATAGCTATAGAAAGGCATCATATGACAAAGGATATCCGTACTGGATCCCAAATCTGGAAGTAAAATACATAGAGCACACTTTTAAAAGAAACGCTCTCAGATTAAACAAAATAAAGAGTTTCATGTTCTTAATCCAGTAATTGTATTACAAACATCAGGTCAAGACAACTCCTTGCTTTGAATATCCATATCTGGAACCTACCTTTCCGTGTACCTTACATATAATGAGGCTAAAAACAGAGATACAGCAAAGGACAGAATGTTCCAATCAAGGACCAGTTGATCGGGAATGACAAAAAAAGTTAGGGTTTTTTTTTTACCCACAGAAATATTATTTCCAGAATTTCAGAGGTGAAGAATACACTTCTTTCCTACTTTGAGTGAATCAAAACAAAAAAAACCTCAATCAACCCCTCTCATCCCCAGGAAAAAAAAAAAAATTAGAATTAAAACCTGAACAACCCAAAACCCTACCACCCTGCTGCCATTACCTTATTAGCACAACATTTGAATTGGCTGGCTTTGACAATGTCTTAATTTCTTGAACACAATTTCAATACATTAACAGTACAATTCTGTGTTCTTAAAGATAGCCTGTATGCTTGTGCACAGAATTACACAGTATTCTATACACTTCTGAGACCATCTTTGCAATTATAACTTTTCCACCTAGTCAGCCCATTCCCTAAATTTTAACACACCAGGAACAGAGATTTGCACATATAATTGGCATGTATAATCACCAATTTACAGAAGAAAACTTTTATACTGTATAAGTAATATCAAAGAGTAATTACATTTATTCTAAGAATAAGGTTTTATATGAGAATTTTATTTCAAATTTAAATAGTGAAATGTGTTTAATTTGTTCTTCTGACTAAAGATAAACTACAAATTTCAATTCCACAGAAAGCTACAGTAATTAATGACACTAATTTGTCATATCAGCTGAGGAAAACTGCTTGCTTGAATTTTTTTTCTTCACAAGAATATAAACAAGACAGATCTCACCAACTTCCCATTATAAATTTTTGGCCTTTTGTTTTTTTCTCTCCAAGAGAAATGTTAATTCTCCTCCACTTTCTTTGCACATAGTAGAGGAAGAAAATGAAAAAGTGAGAAAAGGAAAATTAATATAGCACCTCATTTACTCCTTTTATAAATGTAGGGAATGTGGGAAAAAGGAAATAAGAAAGTAAAAGCACAAATAAAAGTGAAGAAACAGGAAGATCAGAGGAACAATGGCACTAATACAGTTTATATTTTAACCTGTTTTCTAACACAAAGGTACTCACGTTCCCTTTTGGCTATTAAAAAAACAAACAAACAAAAAACCCACACAGAAAATCCTGAAACTTAACCTAGATGAAAGACTTTTTTTAACAGAAATGCCAGTCTGAAATTTTCAAATCTTGACTTTTTTCTCTAAATAACCTGTTCTGTAAAAATTTCAATCGTGTTGGTTCTCTACATATTTTACCTGTGTAAATTAACAAAATAAATCGATATAAAAGAAAAACACATACCCCAGTTCTGTCTCCAAAAAAATTCTAATGTCTTCTGCATTGCAAAATGTTTTTTAACCGAGTAATGAACTCTCTGTATAAGCATATTGGAAAATCCTGCGCGCTTTAGAAGATAGGTCATTGTTGGTGAATGACCAAAAGGATCAACTGCCCAACCAGACTTTGGTTTTACTCCTGTTGACAGAAGAAAGAATTAAAAAGGGAAAAAAGTTATAATTTTCACTCAGAGAAAATTATACCAATATAATCCAAATGAGAGCACTAAAGATAAAATTTCCAAGAAGATAAATGAAAATACATAGCTGAATATTATCTCCTTTGGACACACCATGGAACTAACATTCTAGAATTAAACAGATAAACAATTAACTACAAGAATGTCTTAGAGGCAAGGCATCCTGTTTGACTACATAAAACCCCTGATATTAGTACGCTACGTTGCTACACTATTTTATTTGTGTCTCAAACATCTTTACATGGAACCATAACGAAATACATCTCCTTTTGCACTTTAAGTAGTTTATAGATGTTAAAATTGGAAAATAAAGCTGAAAGATTATTAGATGAAGACTGATTAGTGTTGTGGCTTATTGAATTTTCACCATAATTTAAATGTTAACCTTTGTTGGCTTTGGAACTAACTTTTCTTTTGATTTACTTGGTTGGAATGTGATCTACCATTCAGCATGATCTAGTGTTATGTTTTATAATGCTAATACACTATGCACATCTTTCATTGATCAAACAAAATACTACTAGGTAAAATTCTTTAAATACACCTCATCCAGGAACTTCTATCTTTAAACAGTAATTGTAAATACTAGACAAAATCCTGTAGCTTCCAGTAAGCGGTCTGATTTAATGTTTCAGGAAAGCAGAGTAAAGAGAGCCTTTTAGACACGCTTAAGAATTAGATCAAGCTACATACCAAGGTTTTTTTCTAGCCACTGATGTCCCTCTATCATTTGGTCAATTAAAGCAAAATAATGAGAAGAGGCTTCATCAGGCATGACCCATCCTCCTGTCACTATTTCAAATTGTCCATCTTTTATCAACCTGAAAAATACATTATAGTCAGAATCTTGCATGTGAAAATACATTCTTAAAAATCAATTTCTGAATATCCAGTAGCTATTTACCAGGGACACAATGACAAAATCTAAACTGACTGTGCCCTTTCCATCACTTGAATTCATTTCTTTAATCAAACAGGAAAAGAATGAATAGACAAAGAGTGACATTTTTAATGCCTCTTGTGTGAAAAAAACCTACCAGTTCTATGGCATGTGTCATAATATTTGATTATTTTTTTTAAGTCAGTAAGAAGGGTATTTCCTGCATAAATCACAAAAATAAAATTGTTCAGTGTTCCAAAAAATCCTTTTAATATATATTAAAAAAACCCAAATCGACAAAAAAAACCTCCAGCTGTGCTATAATACTCATGCATTGTACATAAATTTGGGGAATAACACACAAAACTATTCAAAGATTTCCAGCACTGGATAACCTTTGTAGCTCTGAAGCTCTCATAGCCTTAATGTATACTGTAACCTGTGCATCTCGTAGGGGGTAATGAGGAGAGGAGTATCACAGAGATGAACTAAAAACTCTTAGATCCTGTCTTAAAGCAAAGTAAAAAAAAAAACCTCCAAAGAAAAAAAATTTGAAAAATCCAAACTAGGAAAACCTGTTACTTCTGTATTACATTTTAACTTGTGATTTTAAAAAGAATTAAGAGCAAGAGAGTACAATATGTACTACTTTAGCATTTAAGCAGCTGCACATTTATAAAAAATACATATATTTAAAACCAAAACACCTTATTTCCTAATTGTTATAACTAAATAAAAAACTACCCTATGTAACTAGTTAATATGAAAGATTATTTTCATTCCATTACTAACAGTTCAGTGTGACTTGAAATAAAGTTTCTGACCACAACTACATTACAATTCAAATGACATCTTCATGGTTGTACACAGAAACTTTTAGTCAATTTCTTAAGCAACTCAGTAATTTGGCTTCACTTCTTGAAACAGATTTTTATTCCATAACTGGAAAAAGAAAAAGCAACGAACCAAGCCCAAAAGAAAAATCAGAAGTTGGATAGTTGATTATTCTAGCAATTCAGCATTCCAACAGGTAAAATCTCAAGTTTACAGTGTAGTCAAATACATAATGTCTCAGAACATGCCATGGGGGAAGAAAGAAATAATTCAGTGTTCAAACCTTTTAACAGCATCCTTTTTTTGGCTATCTATTCCATCCCACCATTTTGAAAAGTAAGAAATCTCAGACCATATAAACTTCCTTCGGTTGTCTTCTTGTAGTTTTAGAACCATATTATTTAAGATATGCTGTGTCTGATCTCTGAAGTAATCATCAAAAGTCTTCAGCCAGCCTATGAAAAAGAAAATAAGAAATTTAAAGTTGCATTCAACAATTTTAAGAGACCTGCCTTCTTCATACTCACTACAAAAAGTAAAATAAAGCATTTTCTTTAAAAGCTGAACTTTACATGCTGTGGACAGTTTGAAGCACTACACTCTCCAGAAATATCTTTTTACAAAATTTAGATTTTATTTCCTAAACTTTTAAATATATGGAATATAAGGCTTTCTACTTTGACCAACAGAATACAGAGATTTTAAAAACTGTGGATTTTTGGGGTTTTTTTCAGCTTAAGTGTAAATTAAGTAGTTGAAAAGGAAGATGCACATGTCTGCAAATTGATCCTCCTTGGTAACTTCCACTAGCTTGTATCAGGAGGACTGTATCATCTACCCAGTTGTCAGAGACGGTGACAAGGGTGGTGTAATGTATGCCTCAACATTGCTGTATCAGTGTAAACAGACTTCTAACCACAAACTGGATGTTAGCTTGTCCGAGATGGTGACAGCAACCTGGCTCTATCAGTGGGGACAGTGGGGAACACAACCTGGACAATGGCTTGTCAGAGATGGCACCGTATCAGTGTGGAAAGCTGCAAACCCACCCCTACGCATGCGCCCAGACCCGGGGCCTGGAAGACCACGGGGTCTGGAGACCCCTGAAGACCACCCGAGACCCCTCAGAGATGGTGTTGGGCAAGCGTGCCACTGACAGGTGGTGGGTGCAGATAAGCAGAATAGTCCCCAATAAAAGAACAGGAGCCACCAACATTGGACGGAACATTCTCCCACTGGACCTGAAAGCAAATCAGACTGACAGGACACTGCAGATCCGTGGTGGTAACTATTGCAACTGACCCTTATCTTCCTTTCCTTTCTCCCTTTCTCTCTGCTTTGCAAACTTTTTGTTGGGCAAATAAAGTCACTTGGCACTTGACTCCTTTTTGAGTCTTAATTCTGTTCCCTAGAATACAAGCAAAAATCTCGCTCTGGTCTATGACTGACACACGACACCAGTCCAAGCCCTATTCCCAACACACATACCCCCAACATGCCCTAATCCTTCCTGCAACATCTTATCCCTTCTTTCAAGTCAAAAAGCACCCCATCACCCTGATTTATGTAAACCTGAATGAAAATCCTTACACCATCAGCATGACCTGCACAGACCTTGAGGGTAAATAAATAAAACAGGAGGCAAACAAAGCAGTAGTAAGCCCTGCAGCACAGGTTCAGCATCTTCCATGAATGAGGTGTTTGTTAGTAATGACTGAGAAAAGAAGTATGTTGTAGCTACATCCCTCATCAGAAAAAGGTATCAGTGAGATGCAGAGTAAAGGAAAAACCAACTTTAACCAAATAGTGAAGAGCTTTCCATGACTTTCTTTAACTTATTCCTAAATCCTTGCATAAATAAGTACATACATCTTCCTTCCAAGAACCTGGAAAGGATATGTTCTTTCTGTAACTATAACTGGAAAAGAAGCAGATAAGCCTGTCTACCTAATACACAAGTGGCATATTCCTACTCTTCATACCTGCTCTTGTCATGTTAGTATTTTCATTCAATTGCTTCTAAAAGAGACCCAGCAGTTGAGTTTAAGGGAGTATCATACACAACAGAGTAGCCACTGAAGAAATGATGTTACAAACCGGTTCTGTAGCATCGATCCACATTTTAACATTTTGTGAAAACTTCCACGCAACATGACAATTATATTCCAGACAAATACGATCCTAGTGATTCCACTCTACTTTACCAGTTCTGTTCTGCAAAGGCACTGCCATTCTAGCACAATGCCAGTCTGCTTATTAGAAGATACAGGATTAGGCTACTCTGGAATGAGACAATATTGTTCCAAGGCAGTTATATAAATGCAGAAAATTTTAGTATTTAAAAAAATAATTGTTAAGTCTAATAAAGTAAAAGCACCTTATTATTGATTCAAGTCTAAATATGTATTCAGAAATGATATATTTGAAGGATAAAAAATAAATTACATTTATCTTAAGTAGAAAATCAGAGTTAACGTAGTTTGACAATATGCACATTCTTTTCCAGTTCACATCAGATTGCTAATTGTATTTCAAATAAAGAATCTTGTAATTAGGAATAACTACAAAACATTAGCACACTCTTATTTTGGTTGCACTGCTTTCAGGTTGCATACTCACTTTGTAAAGGTCAAATTTTAATAACATATACAGAAATAAACAAAAACTTGACACATTTCCCAAAACCTCCCATTTTCTCTTTGTACATGAGGAAATGAAACTGTAACACTCCAGAAGCAAAGTGCTATCTCAATATCTTTTTTTTTTTAAAACAGATGTTTAGCATCTAGAAGAATCATCACATCTAATGCAAGTTTATGTGCAGATAGGACACTAGGATCTAATCTGATCTAACTTAAAGGGGAAACATATATTTGGTCAAGATAATTAACACAAAGGCTTAAAATCTAAACTTAAAGCATACTTCCTTTAGAAGCATGGAAGCAATTTAATACAAAAAAGCTGACAGTAAATTAATAATACACAATTGCTTCATGAAGACTGAAAACCGTAAAATGATGAATAAGCTGAACGTATTTTTCTTTTGTGCTATTTTTAATTAAAATTTCTTGTATTCTCTGCCTATTTCAGTAAGTATTTTTTTAATGGAGGCTTTCAGTCAAAGAATTGAGAACACATAACCAATTAATATTTTTCAATAATAATCTACTTTTCAATAAGTCAAGGAAGTATTTTACTAATAGTTGCATGAAATTATCCACATGTAAGAGACTATAAATTCATAGCTTTTTATGAGGAATTTCTTCTGCAAAAACAGTATAACGCTTGCACAAAACTAACACAGGATTAATTAAAGCTAACCTGTTTTTCATAAAGAGAAATGTATCATAATAAACTAATATTTAGCATAATTTTATATTGCAGCAATAAAACCAAACTTAAACTGTATTAGTCTTCCAAAGCATTCTTGAAAAACTTAAGAAACCAGTCTAAATAAAGAAATAAAGAGCTAAATGAGGAGGTGATGGGCAGCAACCAACCTGGCTCCAACAGGGTAAATTACTCCTGACAAATTTGATGGCCTTTTACAATGCACCTACAGCACTGGTGAATAAAGCAAAGGTAATTGACGTCATCCATCTGGACTTCTGGCAAAGTTTTCAACACTGTCCTACATTACATCCTGGTCTCTAAATTGAAGACACATTAATTTTGAAGGATGGACAACTCAGTGGATAAAGAATTAGCAGGAAGGTTGCATACAAACAGCTGTGGTCAATGGCTCAATGCCCAAATGGAGATCAGTGACAAGTGGCATTTCTCAGGGATAAGTACTGGGACAGGTGTTGTTTAACATAAGCCAAGGCCAATTTTATGAGCTTCAATAAGGCCAAATGCTGGGTCCTGCACTTGGGCCGCAACAACCCCCAGCAGCACTACAGGCCTGGGGAGGAGTGGCTGGAGAGCTGCCAGGCAGAGAAGGACCTGGGGGTGATTGACAGCCACCTGAACATGAGCCAGCAGTGTGCCCAGGTGGCCAAGAAGGCCAATGGCATCCTGGCCTGGATC
>WTSP01001460.1:0-10924 GCA_025331215.1 Actenoides lindsayi | reverse complement strand
AGAAGCAGACACTGTCTGTGAAAACAGGCTGCTAACTTCAGAAAGTGCAGTTAATTAAAAGAACTGAGCTGAAAAGTTAAATTACTGAACAGAATTAGTTCTGTTCTCACTCAAACCAGGGCAAAGGGCAATATTTTTATTTTTTTCTAAGCAAGTACATTCTTCAGCAGAAATGTTAACTGCCCTTAATCCTGTGGTATTTTTGTTATCACTGTTTTTTAAATTTCAGTGTTTTTAGAATACACAGATATAACAGTAGAATGATTCAAAAGAGGTTTGTCATGTGAATGTAGTTTTTGTGATTAAAGTCCAGTGGCACACATATGTTTATAGAGAATGATCTGATTTAAATTTATTCTTGAATGCAATTTTGAGGAGACAATGTTCTAAAGAGGCGAAGAAGACAGCATGGGAGCTTATGGATTGTTTTGCACTTCAGGTATGTCTCTATGTAGTGGAAGCACTGTACCACAGCTCTGAAGAGGGAACCCTACAGTGCAGCAAAGTCAGGGATCTGATGATCTGTTATGCTTCTTCAAATTTTTATGTATTAAGTCCTCAGTTCTTTACCAGTTTTACATACTTTGAATGACCCTTATACAGATTTTTTATGTGGACATAAACGGAGTATCATTTTTCTGCCTAATAAAGCCATTAAAGATAAAATGTATCTCAAGTGACATAAAGTTAATATTCTGTTAATGACCTTAACAAAAGAAGCCCAGACACTATCACCTACTAAATCAGTTTTATTTTCCCCATTTATTAGTAAAGGCTACAGGCTTTGCACTACAGGGTCCTGGGGAACTATCTGGGCTTTCACAGTTCAGCTGGGGACCACAGAGGTGTGAGAAGACTGTCATAACTGAGTGTATAAAACAGGCTCACACGTACCTAAGAGTAAGGGACAGGGACCTTCACGAACACTACACTCAACCCATCAAGCAAACCAGGATGCTGAGGACTCATTGTGACAACCCACAGCTCCCTGTTTGACAAAGACTGTCACCATTAAATCTAGCACTCAGAATGGCTGTGGAATGAGAAGTATAATAAAAAAGAAATGGAGTAGATACTTAAAAGACCTCTTGCAAAGCAACTTTGGTTATTACACCAATGAGACTTTTCTCCATTAATATATATTGTGAGTGTCAGTAATAGTGTAACAGAAAAAATGACAACTATATAATTTTGATAAGACTGGCTTACTTAAATTTTACTTAGGTTAACAGTAAGTACTTGTTTCTAAGTATATAGTCTCTTCCTTTCTGCCTGTAGCAGAGTTTATATTCTTGCCACTTCTTTGACTTTGACATAATTCTCAGCAGTTACCCAATAATCTAACAAAGCTAAGAATACCATTGCTTGTTAATATTTTAGTAAGTCTTTATTTTTTTCAGAGGATGGTTTATATTGTTTCTAATCTGATTGCTTTTTGTAGTACATTACATAAATATAATCACAAGACAAACTTCTTAGTAACCAGATTGATGTATGATATTTATAAGTTGTTGCATAGCAGCTTCATTTCCTTTGCAAACTGCATTGTGTTCTGGCAGTAACATTGTACTTTATTAATTTGTGATATTTTTTACAATTTCTTAGACTTATCACAGATCTGACATCCTAAATACTTGTCTGACTAAGTCTTACACTTTTATCACCATGGTCTAAATTTGCTTCATAATAAATCCCAATTCTAGCCATCATCTACAGGCATGACACACACACACCCCATTTTGACCTTGTGCATGTGAACTGCTAGCAAACTCAGAGTCAAACTAGCCAACAAGCAGAACAAGAGACCTGAGTGGGGCCAAGGAGCATAAAGGTTTGACTGCCAGCTACTAGAGGAGAGCTAGCGCCTAGATACAAGTATGGGAAAGAATGAGTGAATGAGGCCAGCTGCAGCAGAGAGTTGTATTTCATGTGTACATGTAACCATTAGAGATTTCAAGCTGAAGTATCAAGCTGAATTTCAAGCTGAGTTACCTGGAATACTGTATCCAGTTTTGTGCTGCTCAATTTAAGAGACCTGGGATCTACTGGAAAGAGTCCAACAGGGAGCTACGAGGATGCTTAAGGGACTTGACCATCTCCCCTATGAAAAAAGACTGAGGGAACGGGAATTGTTTGGTCTTGAGAGGAGAAGACTGATAGGGAACCTTATTAATGTCTATAAATACCTGAAGGGTGGGTGTCAAATGGAACCTGAGCATAGAAGATTCCACCTCAACATGAGGAGGAACTTCTTTACTGTGAGGGTTATGGAGCACTAGAACAGGCTGCCCAGAGAGATTGTGGAGTCTCCTTTTCTGGAGACTTTTAAAACTCATCTGGATGTGTTCCTGTGTGGCTTGCCCTAGGTGACCCTGCTTTGGCAGGGGGGTTGGACTCAATGATCTCTAAAGGTCCCTTCCAACCCCTAACATTCTATGATTCTGTGATTCTATGATTCTATCTGATGAGAAGTCCAGCACCCGGAAAAACATAGGTTGGAGCTGGTGTTTGAATCCAGGCATGGATATTGGATGAAGTTAAATTTCACCCTAATATTTCATCCTTGAAAAAGAAAGTATGTCTCTTTTTCAAAGGTAAATTGAGAGGTCCTGAACCATAATTATAATGTGTTGCACTTCTAAGAAAACACATGTTTACCAGGGTTCTTACATGACTCTCATTCTCTGGATGCAAGCAACAGTACACTAGAAATCTATTTTCTTTGATCAGACAAAAGATAGCTGCTTAAGAATTTGTAAGGCCTATTATCCTAAGACTTTAATAGTACGAGTTAATAAGCTTCTTTCTCCCTTTTATACCCTATGCACAGTAAGTACTTTCATTTTAATTAACAGAATTTACTGAATTGGAAACCACGTGCATAAAAAATATATCTTATACTGTAGTTAGTGCTAATACCGATTTTATTTTTAGAATCAAGAACAGAAGCTAAACCTGCAGCCACCTATATGCTCATCACTAAGTTTCAAGCTATATCTACTTTGTAGTTTGGACAATGCAGTCTCATTTTAAGAAAATCATGAATACCAGCATTAAGACAAATAGTTTGATAGATCATGATAGATCAGTGATTTTCAACCATTTCACACCTTTGGGCATGGCTAGTTTAGTAACAGGTGTAGTAGAATATGTCCATGAAAACAATATCATAAAGTTACATCTGCTGACTAAGAAGAGTATTCCATTTTTTTTTTTTTTCAATGAAAAATTCTTTAAAAAAATGAAAAGGAAAGTAAGAATTTATATTTTTCTCCAGAGGAAGGTAATAGAGTCATAAAACTCCTTTTACTATATTGTATAAAGCAGTGATGATTATAAAATGACTTGTTAACAGATAATATGGGAATTCCTAAAGTAAGCATCATAGTTACAATACTAATAAAATTTTCATAATTAACTCCTGTGGACATAAAAGAACCAAGAAAAAATGTGTTTTATTTCTTATCTGCCAAGATGAGGAGGAATCTGTCTATAATGTTGAAAAAGGACTAGTTAAGAAGCCTTGTATTAATGCCATTAAAATGTAGTAGACTAGGGTGACAAAATATTGACTCATACAGTCCTTAGTGATATAATGAAATAGCTAACAATATACTCCTCTGTAAATAATGTTACATTTCATATCATGCAAATATAGAATGATTTGGATTGGAAGATCATAAAGTTCCAACCTTCCCTGCCATGGGCAGGGACACTTTCCACTAGACCAGGTTGCGCGAAGTCCTATTCAACCCGGCCTTGAGCATTTCCAGGGATGAGGTATCCACACTTTCTCTGGGCAACATATACCAATGTCTCACCATCCTCATAGTAAGCAATTTCTTTCTTAATATCTAATCTAAATTTACCCTCTTTCAGTTTAAATGCAATGCCCCTTCTCCTACCACTGCACTACATGATAAAGAGTCCCTCTGCATATTTCCTGTAGGCCTCTTTAAGTACTGGAATGCCTCTATAAGGTCTCCCCAGATCCTTCTTTTCTCCAGCATGAACCACCACAAGTCTCTTAGCCTGTCTTCATAGTGGAGGTCTTTCAGCCCCCTAATCATCTTCATGGCCCTCCTCTGGACCCACTCCAATGGGTTCATGTCTGTCTTATGTTGGAGCTGACACAGTACTCCAGTGTCTCATGAGAGCAGAGTAGAGGGGCAGAATCACCTCCTTTGAGCTGCACTTCTTTTGTTGCAGTCCAGGATCTGATTGGCTTTCTGGGCTGTGAGTATTTTACATGTATTTCTTGCATTTGCTCCTTGAGTATTATATATTTTTAAAGCAGTCTCCTGTAGGGATAATTTAATATTTCCCAACCAAATCTTATATTCATTGCATTTATAATTTCCTTCTTTATTCTATTCTTTGGTCTATAACACTGTATTTGTTGTAAATTTATATCTATGTATATAAATCTATATCAATAAATGCAAAGACACATTTATGCTTCTGTGACCTGACATAACAAAACATTTCATTTTGTAAATGTTCCTTAAAAAACAATTTAAAGTTTTAAGCTTATTTTTATTTCATTGAATGCCATAATTTTCATTTGGGTATTAGTGTTGGGGGGGTTTTGTGGTTTTTTTTGTGGTTTTTTTGTGTTTGTTTGGTTTTGGTTTTTTTTGTGAATATTTACTTCATAATATAATTTTAAAAGAACAAGATTTTTATTTACAGAGAAGTGTGAGAAAGTGTTATGTACCCAGTGATGTCCCCTGTCACTCACGAGATGTGCCATGTGATGGAAGGAATACCCTGACTACTTTTCAAATGGTATTTACAGGATTTGTGTAAGGCTACCCATATAGTGAAGAACTTACATCAGCCCACTATGACTCCGAGAAACTCAGAGTGCGCTTACATACAGTGTGTTTTTATTATCAACAGTTGTTAATATGATAAATTACTCAACATCTACAGCAAATAAATAGTCACAGTGAAGTACAGCTTGATCAGACATCATCTTTCAGCGCAAGGAAGTCTGTGTGCATGTGTTGTTCTGTGATGTTATAAGCCCTGTCCATCAGCCACTCTACAGATTCCCAAATGATGTGCAGAGCTAATTTCTTCCATCCGTCTTCCATGCCTGACATGTCTGGTGAACACGCAATAATTTCTTCCTACTTGCTGCAGACTTAAAACTGCCTAAGTGGTTTGCATTAACATGGAGTTATATTAAGTAAAAGTAACACATTCATTATTAAAAGTCCACCTTTTTGCTAGTTCTCTGCCTGGCAATTTCCTAACTAGGGATTTAGGTATACAATATGGTTACAGTTTATTCAGTATTTGTATAATCATGTCTTTTATTGGTTATGTAAGGCACATTGTAATTTATGTTCTGCTGCAAAGACATTTAGGAACATCTGGTTACACAGACCTTTACAAGAATCCCATACTGTTAGAGCACTCTCCTAGGATATGGGAGGCTGGTAATCAGTAGCAACATCACTTTCAGAGACAAAGGTCTAAAGTCATTCAGTGTGCCTAACTTTAAATAACTTGCCAGTTAATCACATAGACATACACACAAGACAGAAGTCTTAGCTGGAAAGCCAATATTACCTTAATCCGTTATATCTATACCTCTGGTTATACAGCGAGCTAAAGGAATCAGTGTGAAGTATCAAATGCTTCCATAGTACTTCACAGGGTGGATTACAGAATGTATTAACTGATTGTTTCAAGTAGCTCATGAAAAGTGTGCATGAATCAGTAAAGGTTAAGCTGCATTTGACCCTTCTGTCCATCTCCCAGGAATATTTTTAAGATAACAGTAGGGTTATGTATCCCAAAGGTAGTCACAATGCAATATATGTCTCTGGAAACAGAGTATCTTCTATATGCTTAATCTCTATTTTTACATCTTCAAGATCGTTTTTTCAGTAACACAACCACTGCACCAGTTTTTCACAGTAATCTAGACAATTTTAGATTCAACTTTTTCAAAAAGCTGTCAAGGAAAACTAAATAGGATTTGATCACAGGTACTACCACAAGTTGCTTTAACAGATCATTGGAACAGTTAAGATTGATTATTGGGTCTTCTCACCAGATGCGCTTCTGAATTTGCTATGGTAGTTTTTCTTTGCGTTAGCATCATATATTAAACTATATATTTTTTTAATCCCTTATAGAATATATATTTTCATTATGAAACATTTTATTAGAGAAGTAATTTCAACATGCTGATTTTTTACCTCAATGAATCTCAGCATTTTTTTTTTAAGAGTAGCAGTGTAAAACTAAAGATCTGATGAATGTGTGTAAAAACAATTATGACAGCTAAAACATGGTCGCACTCAGTGTAAATTTAAGTAGATGTTACTTTAATGCAGTAACAATTCATCAAAATTTACATTTTTTTATTGTTATCAACATTAAAAAGAAGGTTTTCTAGGCTTCATGATTTCACAAAACAAAGTATGCAATTTGTAGAACTCTGAAGTATTATTATGAAACAACACAAAACATAAATTTCTGCTACTACTTAAAATATGTTAGCAATTGCCTTACTATAAAAACCTGTGCTGAATACTGTTATAGACCAAAAAGGTATTCCAGGTAATGGGAATGTTTGTCAATTTACTATTATATTTGCATTCTATTCCTTTTTTTTTATTTTGTAGTATTATTCACTCCATTGCTCAGCCAAGGCCAATTCCATGAGTTTCTATAAGACCAAATGCTGGGTCCTGCACTGCTGGGCCACAACAACCCCCAGCAGCACTACAGGCTTAGGGAGGAGTAAGGCTGGAGAGCTGCCAGGCAGAGAAGGACCTGGGGATGTTGATTGACAGCTGCCTGAACATGAGTCAGCAGTGAGCCCAGGTGACCAAGAAGGCCAACAGCATCCTGGTGTGGATCAGGAATAGTGTGGTCAGCAGGATCAGGGAGGTGATCATTCCTCTGTACTCGGCTTTGGTGAGGCCACACCTCCAACATTGTGTCCAGTTTTGGGCCCCTCTCTACAAGAAGGACATTGAGGTGCTGGAGAGGGTACAGAGGTGGGCTACAGAGCTAGTAAAGGGTTTGGAGCATGTGTCTTATGAGAAAAGGCTGAAGGATCTGGGGCTGTTTAGCCTTGAGAAAAGAAGGCTGAGGAGAGACCTAATCGCCCTCTACAACTACCTGAAGGGAAGTTGTAGCGAAGTGGGAGTTGGTTGGTTCTCCCTGGTGACAAGTGACAGAACAATAGGAAATGACTTGAAGTTGAACCGGGGAGGTTCAGTCTAGATATTAGGAAGCATTTCTTTGCAGAAAGGGTTGTCAGGCATTGGAATGGCCTGGCCAGGGAGATGGTGGAGTCACCATCCCTGGAAGTGTTTAAGAGGTGGTTAAATGTTGTGCTTAGGGACATAGTTTAGTGGTTTTTGATAGGGCTGGACTTGATGATCTTGAAGGCCTCTTCCAGCCCAAACTATTCTATGATTCTGTGATTCACTCCTGAATTTCTGAAAAGAAATTGCTTGCAAGTTTATTACAAATATGCTCTTCCAGAAAACTATTGATTAACACAATGCTTAAGTAGTACTCCTGAGAAATATGAATTTACATTTTCCTCTAAGTAGTACTCCTGAGAAATATGAATTTACATTTTCCTCTTTGTAAGAAGTTGGCAGCTGAGGGAATAGAGTTCCACAATGATTGACTAAGAAAACTATTTTGTATAGTAATTTCATGATCTCAGAACAAAAATGTGTCCCTGTGAAATGTGCTGATGACAAGAGAGGAAGAACTTTGGAAAGGAGTCTCAAAGAAATAAAATACGTAGCTGTGGGCACAGATGTAAAAGATACAGATTTTTAATTAAGCAACACAAAAGTCATAGAATCATAGACTCATAGACTATTTCAAGTTGGAATAGACCTATAAGGATCATCATGTCCAACTCCCTGCTCCTCACTGGACTACCTAAAACTAATCCATATGACTGAGTGTCATCCAAATGGCCCTCGAACTCTGAAAGACTTGGTTTTATGATCACTTCCCTGGGAAGCCTATTCCAGTAACCAACCATCCTCTCAGTGAAGAACCTTTTCCTAATGTCTAATCAGAGCTTTCTTTGTTGCAGCTTCATTCCAAATCCTTGTGTCCTATTGATGATCACCAGCGAGAGGAGATCAGTAGCTGTCCCTTCACTGTGACAAGATCACCCCTCAGCTTTCTCTTCTCCGAGGTGAACAAAGTGACTTCAGCTGCTCCTTCTAAGTCTTTCCCTTAAGACCTTTCACCATCTTGATCGTCCTCCTCTGGACACATTCTAATAGTCTGATGTCCCCAGCTAGCTGCATTGGGGTGCCCAAAATAGCACACAGTACTGGAGATGGGGCCACACTTGTGCAGTGTAGAGTGGAACAATCACCTCCTTCAACCAGCTAGATGAGTTAAGTTAGAGTTGACAGATGGAAATAAAAGAGTTAAAAAATCACTGTTGTAGTGGTTGATCATAAGGATGATGTAAACACAAATGTTAAATGTGGTTTTTGGATAGATCAAGTTAGGTATGTTCAGCAGAGTAAAAAATGTTTTAATTCCATTGTACAAGGGCAATGCTGCACTTGAAAGAGCATCAGTATTAACTCATTTGTATCAGGGAGGCATATTCAAATTAATAAACACAGAAACCCATTGATATTCTTGAGGGCAGCACTGTGACTCAAGGAGAAATAGAAAATTTAGGGGAATAAGTTGACAGGAACGTCACAAGACTCAGCAAGAAAAAAAGCATGTCCTGGCCCTGGCATGTAAGAGGCCCTGTGCAGTGATACAAGTTGAGGACAGATGACTAGGAAGTCACTATGGAGAAAAAGCTCAGGAGGTTCTGCAGGGCAGTGAGCTGACCATGAGCCAGCAGTGTACCTTGACAACAAAGATGGCCAGCAGAATCCTGGGCTGTATTAATGGGGACACAACCAGTAGATGAAGGAACATGATTACCTCACTTATCAACACCAATTAGACCTCCTCTAGATACTGCATCCAATTTGGGACCCATAATACAAGATAGACATCAAAACCAAGGAAATTTCAGCAAATGATCACCAAGATGGTATGGGCACTGGAGTCTCACAGACACTGAAACCAGAGAGATTCAGACTGATTCTAAGGAGAAAAGCCTTTTCCCCATGAGTACAGGAAGGCAGTGGAGCAGGTTGCCCACAAAAGTTGTGCGATCTTCAGAGATTTTCAAGACTGAGGTGGACAAAGCTCTAAGCATCCTGTTCTGGCCTCAAAGGTAGCCCTGTTTGGAGGAGGTGTTTGGGCTAATATGTCCTGATGTCCTAACCGGAATTATCCTATGATCCTAATATGAATAAACAAGAACATAATTATAAATGGTTTTTTAATTCTTTTTTTTTTTTGACACACACTGAACAAACAGAATGTATATAAACACCTTTAAGTGTTAAAACAGTGAAGTTCTGGAACAACCTATTTATTATACAAGCTCCAGCAAAAAGGCCAGAGTTTTTGTGGGGAGATACTGTGTTTTGAGGTTTTTATTTTGTTGGGTTTTGTTTGTTTTTTATTAGTTTAATGTTAATGAAAGAGTTTGCATAACTTGTTTAACTCAATATTACTTTATATTCTTTTGCCTTTTTCAATACAGTGAGAGATCTGACTCTAAATTTTCTGCAATTTATTTGAAAATATTTTCCCTCAAAACAACCACTAATATATTCAGGGGTGAAGCCTACCCAAAAGAACCACTCAGGTATGTAAGATCATGACTACATCTGCCCAGCTCATACTCATTACATGAATTTGGCATGCCCTGGGAAAATAACTGAAGCACAGGTAATTTTTATGGGGGAGGTTTACTGAAAGCTCAGAAAAAGCAAAGGAATTACTTCTTTCTGGTAAAGAAAAAGAGAAAGAGAGGTGAACTCTTAAGAGATTTATATCCTTATAAGTCATTTAGGGAAGGATACCAGAAGGTGATAGTGGCCCAGGCAATGATCACTAATTGGCTTTAGATGTAGAGAAAGATGTACAGTTTGGCCTCAGATCAAAGTGGCCTGTGGCAGCTTATACAGAGCATCTAAGTTTGAAAGAAATAAATGGAAATAGAAAATTGAAATAGAAAATAATCCCACAGAGGGTGAGGAAATCATGAACTGAACTTCCAACACTGTACTGAAAGCTGAAGACTGGGTCCAAACTAGAATAATTAATTACACATGAAGTCAGTCTGTCAGCTAGGACCTGGACACCTTGACTTGTTGGACAAAGAGATGTACTGTTCTTCTGAGTCCATTTTGCCAGTCACAGCTGGACTGAAGAATATGATTGCTGTGAATGAATTTGTTTTGTACAGGACAGGCACGAGTGTGTGTGCACTTCTGTGTTGAACAGAACTTAATGTCCATTCTCAACAGCCATTCTACTCACTAAAAGAATGTTTGATTTTGTGTCACTGAGTGATGCAGTTGTGTTCTTGTTGAATGATTGAAGACACGAGAGCTCACCCATGATGCTAGTGGTATTAAATGTTCATTTCAGTGGTATTGCTTGTCCTGGTTTGAGTGAGAGCAGAACTAATTCTGTAATTTTCTCAGCTCAGTTCTTCTAACTAACTGCACTTTCTGAAGGTAGCAGCCTGGTCTCACAGACAGTGTCTGCTTCTAGCAGTGATAACACCTCATGTTTAGAGTTACTACCAAGGCTTGGTATACAGACCAAGGCCACTGCTGGATCTTGTGTACCACATTAGGGGGTGCAGAAAAGTAAAAGGCTCAACCTGCAGGGAGGAGTGGACAGACCAACGAGGTATTCCATCCCATATACGTCGTATTATTATTATTTCGGCTTAGAGCTGAGGGATCCCAAGGGTCTCTGGGCTCTTCTCCCCTTTTGGACTGCCTTGCCAGCTTTTGCTTGGCTTGGCTCAGGTCCTCTTTCGGTT
>WTSP01001459.1:0-11034 GCA_025331215.1 Actenoides lindsayi | reverse complement strand
CCAGAAGGACATTGAGGGGCTGGAGCGTGGCCAGAGAAGGGCAACGGAGCTGGGGAAGGGCACCAGTCTCGTGAGGAGCTGCTGAGGAATCCTGGTCCCCCCGCTCTGGGTGACGCTGCTGTAGCAGGGGGGCCGGACAAGTTGATCTCCAGAGGTCCCCTCCAAGCCCAACCTGTCTGTGATTGTGTGCTACTCTTGTCTGACGTGGAAAAACTCCCCCAGAGGGCATCAGAGAGTTAGCCTAAATATCAGCCGGCAGCTCTTGACAAAGAACCTGTTACTTGCACCTAATTGGAGATCAAGAGCTTCTTTTAACCACCTACAAGCCAGGCCTTCGGTATAGAACCAGTCAGCAGCAAGTTCAGTGTTTCCACCTACATTCAGCTTGATGTTTGCTGCTTCTGCTTTGGATCCCAAGGAGAGCTTGTATCCAGGTACTGCTGCTACCCACAAACATTGCCCCATTTCTAACCTAACTGCCCTGAGCTCTTGTGTCACCTATCTCAAATACTGCACATAGCTAAAATACTGCCCAGGGCTCTGGGATGAGAGCAGCCACTGTTCAAGTGGATTTCCAGGCCACAGTGCAACTTTTTCAGCACAAATGAAAAGCTCACCTGTGCAAGAGACAGCTTCATTATGGGGTAGTCTCAGAGTCTGTGTGTGGAGCTATTCCCCCAAATGCTATCACTTGCCATGCTTCAAAGGCCTTTGGCCTCATCTTTGCAACTATAAAGTTACTATAGTTATTAAAAAAAAAGTGATGTCAAAACCTTGTGGACAGAATTTCCCCTACGGAAACCCATGTTCCATAGCTGCTCATCACACCTCTTCCTTATTGCAGAGGAGAGGTCATTGCAAACGTGCACAAATTAGTCACAAATTAAAAAGTTGTAAGCATGATTCTATCATGTCCCTATTTCTCTTCAAATACCTCTTCTAGGCACCAGAGGTGAAGCATTCTGCATTATTCTTTGCCCTGAGGCTACTCAGATCCTTCTGAAAGTATGTGCAAAATCTCAACTATTTTGAGGAAACAAAAATAAACTAAAAAAGAAAAAAAAAAAACCTCTTTCCCTTCAATCCACTCATTATAATGCAAAAGGTAAATAAAGTAGTAAAGGAGGAGTTACGGGAAAAAAGAGATGCCAGTTGAGACTGGATTCTGTCCAATTCACTGCCTCTTTTGCAGAGAAAGGTGACCACAGGAATAGCTTCTCTTTCACTAAAGTGTTTCAAAACTTCATGGAATTCTAGAATCATAGAATGATTTGGGTTGGAAGGGACCTTAAAGTTCATCTGGTTCCAACCCCCCTGCCATGGGCAGGGACACCTCCAACTAGAGCAGGTTGCTCAAGTCCTTTAACAAATCTTAGAGAGAAATGTTAAAAGTCCTTGAAGCAGATTTACAGCAATCCATTTGTAATTATCTTGAAACAAGCTCTCCACTGCAGCAGCCCCTGCCTAGCACACAAAACTAGCCCTGGGCCCCGGCCGTGACACTCGTGGGAAGCATGTTATGGGCTGGCAGGGCTCTGTCCCTCAAGAAGAGAAGGAGGGATGGAGAATCTTTATTGCACATGGCCACAGGAGAAGAGAAGCAGGTCAGTGACAGCTTGCCAGTCACACACATACTTCGATCTCTTTGAAAAGGAAACAAAAATGCTCAGTGGGAAAGCAAAGAACACTCCCAGGCCAGGAGTATTAAGTCTTAGAGCAGATACTACAGAGAGTGCAGTTCCCTTTCTGACTTTATTTCTAGACTTAATTAGAAGACTAGTTTGAGCATTCAAGACAAGCCATGTTTTATTGCTCTCCTAGTTGCTTATAATGAGTTGCCATTCCTTTGTCTTTATCCCCCAGCCCTGGATTTCTGGGAAGGAAAGGTATCCATCAGCTTAGCCTGAATTTTGAATATGCATTAGCTACCCAGAACATCCCACAGGCAGAAGGAAATCACATGTGTTCAGTGTGCTACTCTCACCCCTTCAAGTAAGCTGGAGAAGAATAATATTCTGTTATGAAATCACTAGTGAATTCAAGCCAAAAAAAAAGTTCAGTGTAGTCTGAACACGTAACTTGGAGGATAAGAAAGCAGGACCAGACAGCTGGCTTTACGTGCAAGAATCTACACCAGAATGTAAACCAGCAACAGGAAAGTCACACCTATGGTAGGAGGTACCTGGATAGCTGTGAACACTGTCAGAAAGTTGCTCCTTTGGGCAGCTAAACAGCTTCTGTCTGTTCAGTTCTGATTTCCTTTGGCAGCACATGCAAGAAGAAACAATTATTACCTTTGTTTTTGTTGTGGCTAAACATTATGGTTTAGATAAAGAGAATTAATTCTCTTCTCTTACCCTATTAAAGGGATAAAGGAAATGCCTAAAACTCCCACCAAATGAAAATATTTTAATGAGCTAATTACCTAATTAAATAATTACATTCCTTGTCTCCCTGCATTCCTACAACTGCTAATACAGTGTCTTAAATATCAAATTCAGAATTACTACCAGCCATTAAGTGCATGTTACCCCACTCCCAAAGTCCAAATTAAGTTCATCTTTACAAAGGACACCACTAATGATCCAGCTTTGTTATTTCAGTCAAATGTCTTCACATGCCTTGGGGGCATTTCACAGACTAAGGAGATAGAAAATGTCTACTCCAAGCATGAAGATTCTGAAAACTTTGTGCATTTTCCAGCCCATAAGGCTATGGATTTTGTAAATACCCCCCCCTTTTTTTTTTCAGTCTAAGCGAGCTTGGGGTCCTACCTTGTGAAGTGTTCAAGAATCTGCATTTCATACACGAACTTTTTCATTTGTGTGGCCATTCCTGTTACTCAGGGCTGTGCCACTTTGAACTAGATTTCCTTTTCTAAACCAGCAAAGTCTTTTCGAGTGTTGCCTGAGGCTTCCTTGTGTGTAGCTGTTAATATCATGTCGCAGTTACTCCCCCAGTCCCGGGCTTGTTTTGCCCTCTGTTTTTCCTTTGCTGATAGGATTACGTTCAGAATCAGGCAGTTTAATGGTGTTATGAAAACACTGTCTGGAAAATACTAAATATTTCAGTTACTGATACCACTGTACTACTGTGGTTCCCTGCTTGTGGTTATATGATTGTTTGGCTTGTATCTGGAACTCTTCACACCCATACAATTACCGAGGCTATTAGACTCTTATTTCCAGTTAAAAGTTGAGATATTATTTTTTCCTCCACTGTCATCTTGCCCATCTCATAAGCAATCTGTGTGAGAGAACTTAGCCTGATACTGCTTCCATCAAAGCTGGTGAAAGAGCTTTTGCCCCTACTTGCTCAAAATCTGTCACCCTCCCACTTGCTGCTTAAAAAGTGCAGAGCAGCCTGGAATTTATTAAGTGTGTATTAGACACATCAACAGTTTTAGGACACAGTGGAAGGGAAAACAACCCTCTGACCCTTCCTAAACAAGATCCACTATGTTACTATCTGCTTCCAGCTCTCCTACTCCTTGCTCATTCAGGACTGATAAACTGCTATTTTAAGGAATAGATTGCCCTCCTGGGTCAGCACTGATTGTCCAAATGCTGGCTACAGACTGGTTTTCAGTGACTTTTTTGAGAGCAAGAACTTAATGGTGGGGCCTAAATACTGAAGATCCTGCAGCGTCTCACGCAAAGCTGCTTCTCCAAAGGAATAAAGCCAACAGAATATCTCATTTGTGCATTTTGATCCTTGAGTACCATGGATTCTGCTACGATTCCCACTTACTCCCGTTACTTCTGCGAGCAGTTGATATGCCGTGGCTTTCTCTTCCCACTTCTGTTTGTCTAAAGTCTCAAAGCCACCGTCTTTGCAAAGTTCTGCAAATATATTAGCAGGGTATTATCTTACCTATCAGCCCAAGAAATACATACAGATGACTGACTGTTTCTGACAGACATTGAATTATTTGTATCACATACAAAACCAAACAGCCGGGACATGTGACCCACCACCAGACCAGATGAAAACACAGATGTTCATTACTGCTGAGCACAACCTACTGCACCATTAGCGAATATACCCAAAGTAATTCCTTACACTTCTCTTCAAGATGCCCATTTGAACGTTGCCTAAAGTGACATAACTTCTGCCTTGGCATGAAAGGAACCCTTTACCACTGATGGCTTGGGGTCCAGCAAACCCAGCTACAGACAGAAATCCCTGCCTCAGGCACAATACCTTCAAAGTGAACTGTCACTTGATGGAAGGGCTGAACTCCTGCCTTTGTCACACTTCTTTGCAGCTATCTTTGGATCCAGGAAAGGGCTTTTCCTCTGGGTGGCCACTGGATGTTTTCACCAGGTTGTTCTAGCTGTAGCAAGAGGAGTAAGAACGCTGTGGTTACAGCCATGCTGTGGCAATGTCACACCAGCCTGTGCCAACGGCTCCTGTCACTTCAAGATGCCACTGTCAAGCAATCGTTTGTTATCGTGGTTGCGAAGCTGGAACAAACACTAGTGTCCCCTCCAAGTGTACAGAGGGTCTGCATGTATTCTAAACTTCCTCTGGAACGTGACCTGCCACGATACGATCTGTGCTGAGCAATCTTGTTCCCTTTCCCTCCTTTCCCATTCACCACACTGAGCATTTTCATTACAGCTCATGCAGCTCGCTTGCCTCTGCTTTATTTTTACAGAACCTAAACCTTTAACTGGAGCAAACCAGGAATTCTGAGCCAGTGTCGGTGCAGGAGAACGACCTCTGTGCTGTTTCCTCCTGCGTCGCTGGGATCTGATTTGGTCCTAAGGAAAGCTGCTTTGGGTACACTTTGTAACCTGCACAACACGGGGTGAAGGCCTCAGAAATCACGGAATGCCCTGGGTCGGAAGGGACCTCTCAAGGCCATCCAGTCCAACCCCACCTCTCCCGCTCTGCTTGACCAAGGCAGCCAGCACAGGAAAAAAGGACTGTTGTGCAGGCAAGTCTTTCAGCCTGCCTGGGACACCACCAATTACTGCCTGGTTATTTTTCCCTTGCTATCATTTATTGACACTCATCTTTCTTTACCATAATGTACCGCTGCAGTGTAACACACCAACACGGACATTTCCTCCTCCCTCCTCCCACCTTTTGTGTATTATTTACAGTCCTCTGCCTCCAGACTTTTAAAACGAGAGTACTGTATTTTCCTTTTTCTTCTCTCTATATACTGGTTTCTAAAAGGCAGTGAACGGGTGACCTCCAATCACTTTAACAGGTAATAAATATTTTACCTGGAAGGAGGACATGGAAACAGCATGTCTCAGTTGACTGGAGTAATTTTCTTCACTATTATTTTGCTGCTGCAAGCAGCAGAAGAAACGTTTCCATTACACCGGGAACACTGGAAACTGTGAGCTGATGAAAGCTTTTTCAGCTCTCCTGCTGCATGGTTTTTCTACCTGCTGCAGAGAAAGCTGCAAAGAACTAAACTGCTCACCAACACAAAGGCTTGAAATACAATATTATCCATCTCCCAAGAGTTTCTTGTTTCACTGTGAGTGCGAATCACAGAATGATGGGATAACTTGGGCTGGAGAGGACCTCAGGAGCTCTCTGTCCAACCTCATGCTCAAAGCCAGGTCAGCTCTGGGATCAGATCAGGTTGCTCAGGGCTTGAACCAGCTGGGTCTTGAAAACCTCCAAGAATGAAAATGGCACAACCTCACTGGGCAAACTGTGTTCCTGATGCTTGGTTGTCCTGATGGGGAACAAGTTTTCCCTACATTCAGTCCAAACCTTCCTTGTTTCAGTTTATTGTCACCTCTCACCTCACTCCCCTGCAACCCTGAGAAAAGCCTGGCTCTGTACTCTCAACAACCTCCTAGGAAGGGCTTGGATGGGGCAGGGTCTCCAAAGCCTTCCCTGCCCCAGGATGACCAGGCCCTACCCCTGTGGCCTCTCCTCTCAGGGCAAGTGCTCCAGCCCCCACCACACAGACAGCCTCCCTGACCTCGCTCCAGTTTGTCAACGCCTCTCCTGTACTAGGAGCTCCAAACCAGACACAATACCTGGATGTGCTCTAAGGAGTGCTGAGCAGAAGGGACTAACCTCCTGCTTGATCTCCTGGCCATGCCCAGGGTGCTGGCCCCAGGGCCTTTACTGTGGAGGCAGTAGTGTCCTGGGTACCCGGCATGGAGCAGGACTGTGCATCTGCACAACACTTCTCCCCCGAACAGGAAACCTTCATGCTGATGTCTTGGCAGACTGACAGCCTGCACTTGAGAAGTATTCAGTGGCCTTTTTTTTACATCTTCAAGAGCAGCGAGAGCACCACACTGCAGATAAGATCCATGGTGCCGCTACTAAACGGTAAATACAGGACATAGGAAAGAAAATCAAAGGGACTCACCTCACACTCCATCTGCCCTTGCAGACCTGCCTTCCTTACAACCGCCTGCTTTCATGTGGCAAACCTTATGTTTGCAACACTCAAGGACCTAAAATGCATGTCGTTTTTTTTCGCCTCACAAAAGTTTTAGTAGCAGCGGTCCATTAGCACAGGAATTTCTTCACTCACCCTGGTACCGCGGACGATTAGCAAGTGAAGCAGTTTCCACCAGAGAACACATCCTGGTACGGACGGACAGCATCTCCCTCCCCTCGGCACGGACGAGCAGCTGAAACATCGGGAGAATTTCAGTCATTCCTTCCGACTAGTGTCATCCCAAAGAGAGGAACCTACCAGGATCTCTTTTTCTGTTCTGTACCAGCTTTGAACTTAAAGAGTTCATCACAACCCACTTCAGAAAAATATATCTCTTAAAAAAAAGTCTAATAAATACCAGAAAAGGACTGTTAAATCCTGTCCCGAGCTGACTCTCTCTGAGATCTGGCCGAGACTAGAATTTCTTAAAAATACGTATCGTTCTGCAAAGAGAGAAAAAAATCCAAACCAGGACTTTGTTACTGTTCTGATTATGGGAATATTAACAGGAACGCTCTAGGAAAGCTTAAAATGCTCCGTGCTGAATTGCTTTGAATACTCCACATTGAATCATCTTAAATGACGCTGCCGCGTCGTTAACGACTGAAGGATTGATTCAAATGTACACCTCAGGAGGTGATCTCTGTTCACTTTTTACTCAGACCACGTTTAATTACGCTCAGCGTTACTGCTTTGCTTTTGCTGCACAACAGCTAATGACGAGACCAATAAAGGCACCACTGAAGGAGCTCATAAAAAAAATTAAATCTCAGTTTAACAAACATTAAAACGCAGACACCGTTGCTTCACGTTGCGACCACAGAGCAGACTTGAGATGCTCGAAAACATCTAATGTGCGTTTTTGTGTCTGAAATACGAGCTCACCAAGTCTTGTTTCAGTTCCTGACCCTTGTCCGGGGAGCACGAAGATGGCGCTGCGTGCCTTAGTGGTGGGTTTGGTGCCACATTGCCCCAGTCTCACAGTTCAGCTCTCCTCAGGGGTCCACTTTTGTCTCACAGCCTACAAACAGCTTTGGAAAGGTGAGAGCAACATCAGTGAAGAGCCATGGAGTTTAGAGGGCACGCCGAGGGAGAAACCCCCAGTGAAGGCCAGCAGAGGCCATGCGTTTGGCCTGCAGGGTCCTGAGGCTGGCAGGCCTGCTCTTGCCCAAAGTCAGTTTAATAGAATCACAGAATTGTTTAAGTTGGAGACCTTCAAGATCACAGAGTCCCAACTGTTAACCCAGCGCTGCCAGGGCACCACTAAACCCTGGCTCTCAGCACCACAGCTCCACAGCTTGGAAACCCCTCAGGGATGGGGACTCCACCCCTGCCCTGGGCAGCCTGGGACAGGCTTTAGCAACCCTTTTGAGGAAGAGATTGTTCCTCCTGTCCAACCTAAACCTCCCCTGGTGCAACTTGAGGCTGTTTCCTCTCATCCCTTGGTCCTCGGGAGAAGAGACCGGGTGACCCCACCTGTCTCCAGCCTCCTGTCAGGGAGTTGGTGGGAGCGAGCAGGTCTCCCCTGAGCCTCTTTTTCTCACACACGGCTTCACCTGGCGATGTGGCTGCTGGGGGTGAGGCCAGACCTCGGCCCGGTCACGGCCGCCGCCATCCCAGCCGCCCTGCTCCGCACGGCGGTAGCCGCAGCGCCTCCGGTGCCGGGGCTCAGCCCCCCCGGGCCCCTCCCGAGCGGTGCTCGCACCGACCGTGCCCCGCCGCTTCACCCGGGAACACCCCCCACCCTCCCGACCCCCTCCCGCCAGGCGACAGCGTCGGCCCGGGGGGCCAGGGCTGGCTCGGGGGGCTTAGCCCCGGCGTGGGCCGGTAACGAAGAGGGGCCCTGGCGCCGGGGAGCGAGGGCCGCGGTGAGGGAGGGAGGGCGGCGGAGGGAGCCCCGCCGAGCATCGGTGCCGCATTGTCCGGTGCTCGGCACCGGCGGCGGGGGAAGAGCGGGGTGAGAGCGCGGGGGGTGGCGCTGACAGGCGGCGGGCAGCTGGGGGCTGGGTGGAGGTGTGGGGAAGGCGGGCAGAGGAGCGAGCGAACCCCCGGCGGCGCCGCCGCTCCCCAGGCAGGGGGAGCGCGGATGGGGCCGCCGATACCGGGCCGCCCAACGCCCTCCTCCCCCTGCCCAGCCCCGGCCATGAATATGTAACTCCCCGCTATTTCCCGAGCTCCATTGCGGAGGCTGCCGCTCGCCATATTGTGCTGCCGGGGCTGCGGCTGCACCGCTGGCGAGCGAGGGCGGCGGGGGAGCGAGCGGCGCGGCGGCCTGAGGCGGGAGCCTGGCGGGCGGTGAGCGCAGGGCGGCGGGCGGGGAGCGGGGAGGCTGCGGGCACGGACACGGACACGGTCGTCATCGCCATTGCCGGGTCTCTCCCCCTAGTGGGACCGGGGAGGCTGCGGAGCCGTTGGCTGCGGGGGTGCCCCGGAGGGGTGCCCGGTGCCGGTTGCCGTGCCGGGGAGAGGGGGGGAGGAGGGGTTGCGTCTCCCCGAGGTGGCGGTTCTGGCGGGGTGGGGGTGGCCCCGCAGCGGGCTCGGGGCTTGCCCGGCGCCAGGTCCGCTCTCCCAGAGCTCTTTGACAGGCAGCCGCTGCCGGACTGGGGCTGCTCGTTCCCTGCCGCCCGACCCCGCGGGACCTGCCCGCTCGTCCCCTCTCCTCCCCTCCCTTCCCCTCCATCCCGGCGCCCTTGGCGTTGCTGCAGAGCCGGGGGGAGCCCCGCAAGCCCCGAGCCGGCCCCGCAGACCCGGCGTGGGGCTGCCAAGCCCGGAGGTGGGGATAGATAGATATTATATATATATATATATATGTGTATGTGCACACGCAGGCTGTGGAAGCTGCAGGGAGAGGTACCATACGCAGCTCCGTGTCACCGCTGCGTACCCTCAACACCAACCCAGAGAGCGAGGCGCTGCCAAATACCTTGCTCGGGGAAGGGAGAGCCAATTAACTGAGTCACGAGCCCTTACTGTTTCCTTAATAAATCGACCCTGCTTAAAGTACGGTGCTCAGTACGATTTATCGCCCCGCATCCCCAGCCTTTTGTTTCTCCTAAAGCCTGTGCGCATCACCGTGCCAGACAGCACTGGCGAGGTGTGGTGCCGGTAAACTGGTAACTGGGAGCGACCTGGCTGCTCTTGTGAAAATGTCATTGCTTCCTACAGGGCATCAGGTGGAGAAGGACACGGTGCTGGTAGCTGTAAACGTGTCTAGCTGTGTCTCCTCCCTTCACGCTCGCTCTCGCTGCTTCCGCTATGAATTTAGCAGCAGTTTCTTGCCAACCTTTATACTCTGTGGTAGCTTGAAATCATTTGCCTTCCTCAGACCCACCCCATGGCATAGTTGTGTATATGAAATGAACACACTGAGCAATATTCTTCTTCTTGGGGTTTTTGTTAAGCTGTTCGTTTCGCAGACCCTCTTCTGTGGGAAACAGTGGGATCAAGTGCCTAATTCCCTAGAAATCCAGAGGACAGCTCGTGGGGAAAGATGATTCCCAGTATGATGAACCATAATCCAGTCCTGTTTGGAAGTGGTTGTAGCTCTGCGTAATAACGATGCATTGCACGCGGGCTTTTAAGGATTAAAGGGAATGGTTTGCATTTGAGAAAAAAAAAAAACACGACTGGTGTGCAGGTGAAATTATTTTTGCTCGGGGAAAAGTCTTTAATCAAATGTGTCATTCATTCAGTGACAAAGACTCGATTTGTCACAGGAGTTCCCTGCGGGGGTATTTTCATTTGTATTCATCTACGTTTTCTTTAAAAACTTTTGTAATGAGATAATTTGGGGTTTTTTTTATATATATATATATATATATATCATGTCGAGCTCAGAGCTGGCATTCAACTCGTCAGCTGAGACGGAGGCGCTGCCTTTGAAAGCAGTGGATGTCAAGAAGTGGGATATTTTGCGTTCAAAGATGGACTTGTTTGAAGGATGAGATTTGTTGATTGTTTGGAGACAGGAGGAGTTTTCACTGAACCGACGTGTGAGCCACAGTGCTGGGTAACTCTACGTCAGGATCTGACTCTCCTGATACTCTTCAGTGATGATACTTTAGAACATCTTTAGACCTCACCGATCCTGTGAATTGTTATTTACAATGTTTAATAAAAACATTATTATGTGATATCAAGGCCAAGTGCAAGGTCCTTTCTGCACCTGGGTCAGGGCAGCCCCCGGTATCAACACAGGCTGTGGGATGAAGGCATCAAGAGCAGCCCTGTGGAGGAGGACTTGGGGGTGCTGGGGGGTGAAAAGCTGGGTAAGAGCTGGCAACAGGCGCTCACATCTGAGGGCTGGAACTCCTCTGCTGGGAGGCCAGGCTGGGAGAGCTGGGGGGGGTTCAGCCTGTAGAGGAGAAGGCTCTGGGGAGACCTTCTGGGGGCCTTGCAGCACTTCAAGGGGCCTGTCAGAAAGGTGAGGAGAGACTTTTTATCAGGGCCTGTTGGGAAAGGACAAGGAGTGATGGGTTTAAACTAAAAGCAGGAGATTTAGACTGGAGAGAAGGAAGAAATGTTTTATTCTGAGGGTGGTGAGAGCCTGGCCCAGGCTGCCCAGAGAGGTGGTGGCTGCCCCATCCCTGGCACCATTGCAGGGG
>WTSP01001458.1:11237-49561 GCA_025331215.1 Actenoides lindsayi | reverse complement strand
GTGGAGACCAGTGACAAGTGGAGTCCCTCAAGGATCAGTACTGGGACCAGTCTTGTTGAACATCTTTGTCAGCGACATGGACAGTGGCACTGAGTGCACCCTCAGCAAGTTTGCCAACGACACCAAGCTGTGTGGGGCGGCTGACACGCTAGAGGGAAGGGATGCCATCCAGAGGGACCTTGACAGGCTGGAGAGGTGGGTCCATGCCAACCTCATGAAGTTCAACAGGGCCAAATGCAAGGTCCTCCATCTGGGTCGGAGCAATCCCAAGCACCAATATAGGCTGGGCGGTGACTGGCTTGAGAGCCATGAGGAAAAGGACCTGGGAGTACTGGCTGATAAGAAACTCAATATGAGCCACCAGTGTGCTCTTGCAGCCCAGAAGGCCAATCATATCCTGGGCTGCATCAAGAGAAGCGTGGCCAGCAGGTCGAGGGAGATTATCCTTCCCCTCTACTCCACTCTCGTGAGACCTCACCTGGAGTACTGCATCCGGTTCTGGAGCCCCTATTACAAGAATGATATGGATGTGCTGGAAAATGTCCAAAGAAAGGCCACGAGGATGTTCAGTGGGCTGGAGCACCTCTTCTATAAGGACAGATTGAGAGAGTTGGGGTAGTTCAGTCTGGAAAAGAGAAGGCTCTGAGGAGACCTTATTGTGGCCTTCCAGTATCTGAAGGGGGCCTACAGGAAAGCTAGGGAGGGACTTTTTAGGCTGTAGGGCAGTGATAGGACTAGAAGGAATGGGTTAAAACTAGAGATAGGTTGATTCAGGCTAGACGTTAGGAAGAAGTTCTTCACCATGAGAGTGGTGAGACATTGGAACAGGTTGCCCAGAGAGGTGGTGGAAGCCTCATCCTTGGAGGTGTTTAAAACCAAGCTGGATGGGGCTCTGAGCAGACTGATCTAGTGGGAGGTGTCCCTGCACATGTCAGGGCTAGATCTTTTAAGGTCCCTTCCAAACCTGACAATTCTATGATTCTATACTAGAGTTCATTCAGAAACAAAGTAACCACATTTTTCACAAGGGGTATGGGGTGCTACTGCTCTATGTGTCTGCTCACATCTCAGTGGCTGCTCAGTGAAGCTGAAAAGGCTGCATTCATCCACTTCTCATAGCCATATTACAATATTTCCACCAAAAAAATTGTTCCCCACCATGGAAAACCTTCCCAGATTGATTTAAATAGGAAATTAAACTTGTTTCTGTGTTCAGCAACCTTAACAGAAGTCATTGATTCTTTCAGTAAGATTCCTAAAGTCCTACTGTACAAAGACATTTATAAAAGCTACACTTTAAAAAAAATAATAATATTTTCAGAATGTTACAGATTTCAAAGTTTATTAATTCCTTACAAACTTTATGTGTAGGTATGTTTTCACTAAAATGTAAATTGTGACAGAGATGAATAGAAGGCAATTATCAAGTTCATTTCTTGAAAGGGGGGACAAAAACCTTACCTTATCAAGAGATTTTCAGTGAAAAATTCTTCTTCATGCCTTCTCAGAATGCATCTATACAATACATGTAACACAGAGACATGTGAAAGTAGCCAAGTAATTCTGTAACTACAATGATTCGCACCATTTTACCGTGCTCTAACCAGACTAATACATATGGGATCTCTCTTGGCTTTCCTGCTTCCACACTGTGCTTTTCTTCTGGTCTCTGCATCAGTGTTCCCTCCAACTTCTCTCTGTAGGTTCCCTCTCTCCACACCTGCCAAGCTGAGCTGCAGTCCAGCACAGACGAAGGGAGAAGGGTGTTCACAGGCCCTTCTGTTCAGTGTCACACTTCTTACAAGCTCAAGTATCTGGCTGATGCACCACTTCCTATGGTTCACAAATAGAAAGAATAGATGTGTACTGACTGATCATTTAATAATTAGGATAACAATATCTTTACTTAGCATGAGCCTTAGTGGGCAATTTAAAAAGAGGCTTCTAAAGAAGGTCTGTGGGAATAAACAAAACTCAGTTCAAATAATATTTTATTTTAAAAGCAACACTAATTCTGGTTTTAGCTAGATAGATTAATTTCTTTGAGGTGTCAGCATTAATATAGATTTGCCTAGCTATATAAGTAGTTAAGCATGATAGGCAAATGTAGAAACTGGGCAGGGCTAGCAATTTTTTATAACAGAAATAAGAAATTAACTCACAATGATTAGGCCAAGTGTCACCATGTGAAGTGATTCACATTTATGCACATGAGAACAGACAGCAGCATTTTTACCCTCACTAATTAGAGAGGGGTCAAAACCTGGTGGCCATCTCAGATTCCTTCATTTCTTTCTCCTGTACATCTGTAACAATGGCAAACCTTATCACCTCTCAGCTGTGATCTTTTCATAACCTCTTCACCAGTCATCCTTATACAGTAGTGGAATAAAAATAAAGCACATCATTTCAGTTTCTTTTGTCATGATTATTGCAGAATTCTGTAAATGTTCTACCTCATGCAATTTATGTCTTTCCATCTCATGTTTAGAGTTACTACCAGGGATTGTTATGCAGAGCAAGGCCACTGCTGGATCTTGTGTACCACATTGTGGGGTGCAGAAAAGTGAAAGGCTGTACCTGCAGGGAGAGGCGGATAGGACAGGTGACCCTAAACTGACCAACGAGGTATTCCACCCCATACATGTCATATTCAGATCAGAGTTGAGGGATCCAGAGGGTCTGTGGCTCTTATACCCTCTTGGACTGCTCTGCCAGCTTGGCTTGGCTTGGCTCAGGTCTTCTTTCGGTTCCTTCCTCAGAGCACCCAAGGAGGCCTCTGTCTGTTCTGTCTTTGATCCCTGTCTGTGTGTTCCTGAACCCAGTACCAGAATCCAGCTCCTGAGCACAGCTCCCATCTGCTGTGGGGCCCAGTCTGGGACTCCCCCGGTGCCTGCTCCACAGCATCAGTGGTGACAGTGATGTAATTACCATCGGGGGGGTGTTGGATTCAATACTTTTTTGTATTTTTGTATAGATTTGTATATATTCCCTTTTTTAATTATTATTAATTTCTCTTTCATCAAAGCTGTTCTAGCTTTATTTTCTAATCACTCAGTCTCTTTCCCTTATTCCCTTTCTCTTCCCCTTTGGGGAGGGATGGGGGTTAACAGAGAGCATCTTTTATAGGTCTAAGGGGCTGCCTCGAGCCTAAACCGTGACAGTAGTTCTGCTGTTAATTCTGTTCTAAAACTGTCACATTATTAAGTCATTAAGGTTTGTGACGAAGAGTCATTTTTAGAATGTTTCTTGAGCAGCTAGGAAACCCGCACGCAATATGCCAAAATGATAACTTGGTCCTGGAAACGGCGGTTCGAGAAGTTCAAAATGCAAGGCTCCCAATCACAGCATAACATGAAGTGTAGGCATAGCCCACATTGTCTTGATTCATTTCTAATTATGTTTAATGAATCACTTGTCAGATAGCTATGCAAACTAAGAATACTGTATCTGAAAAGCTGGAAGCTTAAAAACAAAGGGTTTGAGTAATACTAATTGAAATGATAACCTGGATACTTTGTTAGTAGGTCTTCCATCCTAATGAAGGCAAAAAATAGTCATGACTATGTCATACTCCCACATGAATTCCTTTCAGCAATTTTGCCATTTGTATGTGAATTCCACTTTGGGAATCGAATGCTTTTCTACAGGGTAGAAAAGCTGGAGCACTGTGCAATGTTCCCCAGTCATTTTGTTGCTATCTTCTTCTTAAAATTTCACCAGGGCTCCCTTGGACATCTGCAGTCATATGAAGCTAAAAGAGATCAAGCTCAATGCTAGAGTATAGTGAGAATCAGAAGGAAATGTTGAAAAAAGAAAGGAAATTGTTGTTCCTTTCCTAATGCACAGCACTATTGAAAGGGTTTACCACAGAACAATGACATTTTAGTATTATCAGTAGTTGTACTTTTTGCAAGTGCAAGAGAAGCCAGAAAGCTGAAAACCATCTGCAAGGAAAACAAAAGTAGGATGTCCCATATTCTCGTGGCTTTATATTTTTGCATGTCATTTATGAAATATATTTCCAAAGAGGAGGTAGAGGGTTCTTGAGCTAGTTGCCTTTTCCATGCTTTGGAAAATTGTAATTGACAGTTATTGAAGTGGAATTATCAGCAGTTGGTATTGTTGACCTTTTACATGTAGCTGACATCACTTAATTTTGCTGCGCTTGTTTTTGTTTTTTTTTCTTTAATAAAAATGTGAATTCTTATAGCATATTGAATAATTAAAAAAAGAAAAAAAGAGGTGTCAGTTTATGAGATAAACTGTCTGCTGCCTGCTCCACTGGCTGCTGCCTGCTCCACAGATATGACTGATGATATACTGCTTTTATTCTCTCCATGAACAGAAAGCCCTTGGTCATGTGATTTGATAAATCACAAAAAAAAAAAGAGGAAATGAGAAAAAAAATATTTTCTATTAATTATCACTTCTTTTATAACCTTCAGATTCTTTTTTCAAGGCATTCAAGTAGCTTCTAGGATTACTGTATCTCAGCATCTCAAAAATGTACTTTATTATGCTTGTTTCTGCAACAGAGTCCAGATATTATCCCCAATTTAAAGGCAAATAACTTGTCCAGCCCTTATTCATTTAATGTAATATAAACCTTATGAATATGCAGCTAGATGCCAAGGCCTGGTCCATAACAGGCATGTAAAATTATGTGTTTCAGAGATCCAAGGATAGCTAGAATGTAACATCATCCTGCTTTTCAAAACAGTAGAAAAATATTAATAAATAGAATTAATGAATACAAAATGATAAATAAACTCTGCTGTGTCATTACTGAGCCCTGTGGGACAGATTATGTTACTCTGATTCTGTGAAGACTATGAAAGCTTCCAATGGCTTCTCACAAATATCTCTCTCTTTATGGGATAGTGAGAATTTGACCACTGCTAAAAATTACTCAACCAAAGTTCTGTATAAACCACACTAATAACAAAATTATTTTTTTATGTTCATACTTCACTGTTTCTTTTTTGCCAAACCCATGCAAAATTTCTTGCTTTCTGATATTTTTTCATTTTCTTCATTAAGGTCTTCAATAATTTTGTTATTTTTAATAACTGAATAATGTTCATCCCATTCTGATTTTGCAACACTGCTGTTTGCATTTCCACAGTATGTGGGAGTGGCTGTGATAGACAAGATTGACATACTTCAGTATGAACTTCAGTTAGCCTATTTCCAAAAAGAAGTCAGGGTGATACTATTGCTTCTCAATCTCCTTCACTTTCAGTTTTTAACTTTGCCCTGGCAGAATGACTCTAAATCAGATCTAGAACAAATATATCCATTTTTACGTTGTAGCCTGCTGTTGTTGACAATGTATTCTTGAATAAATATAGTTGTTTTTCCTTTCCCTCTAGTGCTTTCATCTTGAGTTCACAGAATTGTCAGTCTTTACATGCAACAGCAGCACACAAGCAGTGGCAAGGAGAGACTTCAGTGGCTACAAGTACTTCTGCTTCTCATTATACTATCTCATTATAATGTGCATTTTTGTGAAGTCACAATACAAATACATCCAAATACGATGTTGACTCATTTACAGTACTGCACAAGCATCAATTAAGCTACAGACTTCTGACACAATTATGTAGCATCTTTCAGGAATGTATGGTGCTATCTACTATCTTTCCTCTTTTCCTTTACTTTGCTCTGATTCTCCCTTCCTCCCCAAATAAGGACCCACATCAACTTTCCATGCACAACACACTTGAAATATTTACAGCATGAACATATAAAACCTGGAAAATCAGAATTAACAACTCTTGCAGTAACCATAAATCACATTTAAGGTGGCTATGTAATAAAAATTAAGTACAGTAAAACATTACTGTTAAAAACTAAGTATTGCATATACCCAACAAAAAGCAACTACAACCTGTGTGAGAACAGTGACTTCAAATCTTCTGACAGCTGTGCACTTATAATTGTTCGATGTTAGAAGTTTTGCATTAATATATTTATGGTTCAGAGAAGCTATACTAAGATCAAAAAAGTTCATCCTGAATAATAAGCCCATCAGGAACTAAGATAATGAAAGGCATTTCTATTGGAGTTTATGAAAATATTAAATTCATTTAAGAAGACCTAAGAGAAGATCAACTTTTCAAAGAAAAGAAGTAAAGAAGAGTTGTCTCTGTTGGAGGAAAGATAAAATGTTACAAGCAACCTATCGGAAACAATTATGCTGATTCATGTTGTAAACAGCATTACAATGTATGCCCACCAGAAAATTTAGAAGTATGACATTTAATGCATCAAACTTAGCTTTGTCATTGTCTCTATGGGGTGGAGAGCTATGTCCACATCTCCCAAGACAGAAAAATAACCAGTTAAAACCCTTTCAAAAATATCCCTTATTCATAACGTGAAAACCAAATCTCAGTTGAAGAAAGTATTTCAAAATTATCTTTTCAGCATTTCACCAGAGCCTGTATACACAGAATGCATTGCAGTTGTGTAAAAACAGCCATTGTGCCACCTTATCTAATCACAGTTACATGAATATAAGCTTAGAAATTTATTAGATCACATAGTGAGCATGAGCCCTGAATAAGGAAAATGTGTAATTGCATAGCTCAGGGGCAGATCTGGGTAGGCAGTGTGACCCAGAAAGTCACATTTCAGTCCCCTGCTTCCTCATGGCAATGGAAGCAGTTGGAGTCAGGCATGCACCAGGTGTACTTACATGCCCTCCTGACAGCCTAGCTCCTGTGAGGAGCACTGGGGATCAGAGCTACAGTGGCCTCTTATTTCTGGCTCCCTTAGCCTTCCTCCATTAGCTTACATAGGCGCAGCAGACTGCGGAAACAGTGCCTGAAAGGTGTCTATTCCTTTTTTCCCATGGCCAGCAGACCGACGACACAATCAGCCTTATGTTGTACCCTCATCTCCAGAGGCACTGAAGCAAAAAATTCTGCCCTTGGCATTGTGTGTTTGCATATCTAAGAAGGGGGATCTTTCCATGCAATTAGATTATCCCTACCTCTTCTTTGACCAATTCCTCATCTGCTACCCACTGAAGTCAGGAACAATTTCAATCCTAACACTCACTGGCTTTCAAGAACCGTTTCTTCATTAAGTGCCCCAGAAAAAGATGGGCTGAGGTGCAGGGGAGATGATAATCTACAGAATACATACTGGAGCAATGTCACAGCTTTTTTCCCCCCCTGCTAAGAGAGCATATAACCAGTAGAGTCTAACCTACAATGCACGTTTTCTGTCTCTGCAGTTAGTCTTACCTTAAGGCGGAGAAAAGAAATATTATTATTATAATATTATACTACTGACACCATAACTAAGATTGAAAAAGGCTATTACTGGTGTAAATGACTCCAAATAAGGTTCCTTACTCATTTTGAATTGCTATTCAAAATGCAGTATCAGAAAGATATTAACTCTTTGAGGAGTAATTGCTTCACCTACCTGGGGCTAGATATATTGGGCCAAAGCTTTTCCTGGTTCACAAAGTTCAATTTAAATTGAGAGAACTAAATCCTTCACAGTCCTCAAAGAAGACAGAAAACTACAACAGAGGGGAAGACTAAGGAGGATCTTGTTTCTCCCTTCAACTACACAATGGGACAGTATAAAGGAGATGGAGTCAGACTTTTAGGTGGTGCACAGTAAATGTAGAGAGGTCTAACAGAGGCAAGTTCCAAAACCAGAATTTCCAATCTTCACAATGAAGGTGGTCAAAAGGTGATATTTCCCAGAGAAGATCTGAGATCTTCATCCTTCAAAATACTAAAAATATGATTATACAAAGGTTTGAGCAACAGAGGCTGAAGTTGGCCTGTATACTTGAGTGGGCATTTGGTAAGATGATATCCAGAGATACCTTCCAAAACAAATTGTTCTGTGATTCTACGATTTTAGCAGGGCTATTGGTCTGTTTTGTTATTGACTCAGATGTGCATTTCAGCCTTGTGCTGGCTGTGGTTGAAACCCACTCCCCAGACTTTCCCCTCAGATTATGCCAGACAAGTCTCTGTGACTCCAGGCTAAAATCTCCCTACAGGGTTTGGGAAAGCTATCTTCACAAAAGACATCTAAGCATGGATTTAATTATCATTGCTGAGATGATATCCTGTATGGGCAGACTAAACTCTTGACTAGTGAAAGTCTTCTATCAAACAGAAATCTCTTGAAGAAAATTTCTGCTGCACTTACTTCTTCGATATAAATTTGTGTTCTGTGCCTGGTAAGGCATGTGTTTGTTCAGTATGCATGACTGACAAGAGATGCTTAACAAGACATACCCTCAACTACATGCAAAAATCACGAAATCTACACCCCATGTATGGCAGAATGCACAGGTAGATAAACACAGTTGACTTATCCAGTCTTATGACTCTTCAGTTCTCATTGAGTCAGAATGACAGGAATTGTAGGAGGTGCTGTATTTCATCACCATTTATGTTCTATCAGTCAGAAATATGCTACTTTATAATGCTAATTCAAAGAAAAGGGAAGAGGGAACTAGAGAGAAAAAGAATGTCATGACAGACATTCTGTCCATGTCTAGTAACAGCCTCTCCCTCTTTTTTCATCTGTGGTTCCATTTTTAAAACTACACCAAGTCTGGCAAAGTAAAGAAGTTCATATAAATAAGGCAGAATATGTAACCCAAGATGAACAAACAATCCAAGATCCAGCAATGGGTGTTGATCAAAGCTACAGAAGTCATAGTATTTTCTCAGTGAAGAAGAGAGAAGTTTCTCTTCTATGCTAAGTGAAAGATTAAAAGGAATTGATCTTTAACAGGGCTTTTTGTTAATTCATTATTTTTTTAGTTTAGCAGACAGATTTATTCTTTAAAGGGGATATCCCAGTTTCTTATTTTAAAATGACAACTGGGGAAAACCTGTCTCAAGTTAAGAATCAGCAAAAAGCAAAATTACCATTCCTTTAACTTAGATACAGTTTCTTTGATTAACACTCACAATGTAATTTGTACATGAGCATGTTCTCAAATCAATGTCTGTTTTTATCCAAGGAGGTAAAAAGTGACTAGGAACATACCCTAGCATCAGTTTTCTAGTTAATATTTTTCCACTCATTAGAAAAAAAAATAGCCATTTTTTTGCAGGCTCTTGATATGAACTACTGCTTTGGCTGTTCTGAGGGAGGCTCCACAGAGGGATCTGGACAGGCTGGATCAATGGTCTGAGGCCAATGGTATGAGGTTCAACCAGGCCAAGTGCTGGGTCCTGCACCTGAATCAAAGCAATCCCATGCAATGCTACAGGCTTGAGGACGAGTGGTTGGAAAGCTGCCCAGATGAAAAGGACTGGGGGATGTTGGTCCACAGTCAGCTGAAAATCAGCCAGCATAGTGCCCAGGTGGCCAAGAAGGCCAACAGCTTCCTGGCTTGCAGCAGCAGTAGTGTGGTCAGCACGACAACGGAAATGATTGTCCCCGTGTAGTCGGCACTGTTGAGGCCACACTTCAAACACTGTGTTCAGCTTTGGGCTGGACATTCAGCTTTGGGAAGGATGTCAAGGGGCTGGAGCATTTTCAAAGAAGGGCAACAAAGCTGGTGAAGCGTCTAGAGAACAAGTGTTATGAGAAGCACCTGAAGGAATGGGGGTTGTTTAGCCTGAAAAAAAGGAGGTTCAGGGGATCCCTTCTCTCTCTCTACAACTACCTGAAAGGTGGTTGTAGCCAGGTAGGGTTGGTTCCTTCTCCCAGGTAACAAGCAATAGGACAAAAGGAAATGGCCTCAAGTTGCACCAGGGGAGGTTTAGGTTGGACATTATAAAAAAATTTTATACTGAAAGGGTTGTAAAGCATTGGAACAAGCTGCCAATGGAAGTGGTTGAGCCACTGTCCCTGGAGGTATTTAGAAGACCTATAGATGTGGTGCTTAGTGAAATGGTTTAGTGGTGGACTTGGCAGTGTTAGGTTTACAGTTGGACTTGATGATCTTAAAGTCTTTTCCAACCAAATGATTATATAATTCTATCATATTTTATAGCTTTTTTATTAAAACAAACTGTACCTACATCAGGACACTGTAAAGCATAACATAGTTTTTAATGACCAGGAAGAAACACATGACTGGATTCTTCTTTGCATAAAGGCTACGTTAAGTCCTACATAAATTAAAGTCCCTAGGTAACTTGTAGTCAAATTTGCATTTAAAATGGATGGATACCAAACCATGAGTACACTTTCAAAACTGTGGCAGATACCTTTACATTCCACTAGATGTGCACTGGGAATATGTGTGGCCACAGCAGATAAAGAATTAATACATGTTTTGAAGACTTTTGAACTGAAAATTATTAACTTCGCAGAAGGTGAGAACATGTGTCAGTCTACCATGTGCAAATATACCACATGGCAATAGTTCTGGAACTGCATAACATTTTTTGATTCAAATACCTTTAAGTAGGTTTCTTCCAAATGAGAGAATGTGACTCAGAACAGTTTGGAAATTAGCTAATTGCCAGTTTAGACCCTCCTGGATTTGTTCCTGTGTGGCCTGCCCTGGGTGTTCCTGTGCTGACAGGGGGGTTGGCCTCGATGATCTCCAGAGGTCCCTTCCAACACCTACCATTCTATGATTCTATGATTATCACACACATTAGCCTTTTAGATAAGAATATTACACAAATACTCTTTGCTAAGCAATATAGACACATAAGACCTGATAAAGATGTCAGAGATCTATGAAAAACCTTGCTTTAAAACTTAACTGAAAGTGATTTTAGATTTTTAAGCTTGTTTCCCTCTTTATATATATATCTATGTGTCATCACATTTGAAGTACTGCATTTTTGAGCTAAAAGAAAGCAGAGGAACTTGTCTGCCTTTTTTATGGTTTGTTTTGTTGGGGTTTTTTTTCATTAGACTCTTTAACTATTTTCTACAGCAGTCACAGAACTTTTATTCCTGTAGTTCAGAAAATAAAATTCTATTTCTTCACAGTTTTGGTGGGTGGTTGCCATCCAAAGACTGATCATGGAAGAATCCTCGACAATGTTTTATATGATATAGGTACTATTTTTTTTTTCCTACATGTTTGAACATGTTTTTCACTCTACAATACAAGAGTTTGCATTAATTTAGACTGTTATAGCACCAGATATACAAGTCTGTTTCACCATTACTGCTTCAACAACATAACAAATGATACAGAAATGCATACATCTTTTTTTTCTACCATTCCATCACATATATTTATAATTTTGTTTCTACCAAACCCAATAATTTTAGCTGTTCAAAAAGTACTTTAATATTTAGCTTGAAGCAACTCAGTTTTCCAATCTTCCACACAAACATCAGCCAGCTGCACTAGCTCAATGACATCACCTGAAGGTGCGTTTTACAAACTAACAGCAGGAAATTCAGGACCTACTCCCTGCAAAGAAACTTTATGTGATTCAGCTTGAGAATCGGAATGGGATGTTGCTTCCCCTTAAAAACTAGATTTTCACTTTATGTTGTCATTAATTTTAAAAACAATTTATTAGCTTTAAGATAGTTTTCCATTCAGGAGTTAAAGACTGATTACTTCTCGGTGTTTGTTTTGCTGAAGTATCTTCTTTTTTATAGCTTATCTTAATGCTCTAAGGCCTACTGTCACCTGGGATAAATTACCATGGTCCTACCACACTGAATACAATAAGACAAATTATCCAAAAGAAATTTTGGCCAGAGAGTTTTGAGAGGCAGGCTTTGTATCATTTTATTTGAGAGTCTTTTCCATTATTTTTACTTCAAAGCATTTAATATTTGACACTGAACAAAACAAAGTCCTGTCTATCCATGATCCTACCTCTTACCATATGCAACACCAGATGCTTCGCAAAAAGGCCAAAAAGCAGTTGGTATGTATTATGCTCTGTCAGTTTTATCATACCCACCAATGTTCAGATACTGGCTTAATATCTGACATCAGTTGTTGTCTTCCTTGCAATAGTTCTTCTTTGGTGTTACTAGTATAGCTCGAGTTACTCACAGCAATCTCCAACTGGTAATTGAAGTATGCTGCATTTTTGCCTTCAGCAGCATTCTGTAAGTGTCATTTTCATGGTATGATTTCAAAACTGTATATAAAATTCTTCCTGAGTTTGCATGGCCATTTCAACCTGCAATAGCTATAGATCTGTAAATTTGTGCATATGTGCTCAGAAAGAGAAAGAGAACACCTGGCTTCTTGTGACAATAGCTTTATTTTTTTTTCCTTTATAGCTTCTGTATTTCCTCTGAATCATTTCAAAGGCACTGAATAAAATCTGAAGTCCCTGGGGATTCACTTGGTAGCTTCCTTTCTCTGTAGTGAAACCTTGTCAGACCCGTAGTTACTAGGTTCTAAATTTCCCAACATCCCAGTAGGCATTATCTGAGCCTAGGATGCTGCTCCTGGAAATTTTTCTTTGGATACTTTAAAATAGTGTTCTAAGCAATTTTCTTTAGGAGTACTTGATTCTTAAATTCCCTGTTTTGTTAGTAGTAGTCATTTTTAATCCTCTTACCAAACAAAAATAATAGTGTGACATGCTTCTTTTGCTTTCCCTTCACTAAATTTTTTGAAGTCCTTCTGGTTATTAAAATTCTATCCTTGAATGCAACTTCTGCCTCTGCATTTTAGGCAGTTAGAATTAACTGCCAGTTTGTACTTTGTATTATCTGATATTTTAGAAGAGAAATATAGTGGTAATTTTTTTTGCTAAGGATCAAAACCAAAGGTTAGATAATTAGCAAAGGACAAGGAACAGCAAGGAAAAGATAAATTAAACGGATTATTAAATGTTACCAGAACCAGATAGTAACTTGCAATGTTCACTGTTAATTAAATATAACCATTGTGCTAACCTGTACAAATGTAAAGCTGAAGGGAGTTAACAGCAGTTTAAAAGAAATATCAGAAATTAAAGTCTATATTGATCTGTTTAAGCCAAAGTCATCCATCATTTATTAACTACAAAATTAAAGATGTTACTAGTCATTAAAGGATGCAATAGTTCAAATGTTCAAATAGATCAAATGTACAATAAGATAGCTTAATCTGAATGAGCCTAAATTTACTCAAAGATTACTAGCTGCAAATAAAGAATATTTCAGGAAGTCTCTGGCATACATTTCCCCATTTTGTTTTATATCCGGCAGACTTTGTCAGTAGTTTCAGAGCCATATAAAAAAAAACCAAAACCAATTTATAAAATGGCAAACTAGTGTGCTTCAATCATTAAACTAAAAACATATTTGTAAAAGATCTTCACATCCAGTACAATGTCTTTGTATTTTTCCAGTTGTTTCTCTTTGTAAGAGCAGTGGCAAACAATGACTCTGCCTGCATTCAGCATAAAAAAAAAAAGAAATCAATTGCTCATAGGCCACTACTAGTTTTTCTTTGTTCAAGCTGTGTCATAGTCCATAAAGAAATAATCCATCACTGCTATATATTTGCTCCACAGCTGTGACAATAAATTCCTCATTTTGTTCTCATCTTACCCCAGGTAGCTCCACTGACTTTGCTGGAGTTACTCCTGAACTGTCAGTGAAAGCAGAATCAGTCTGCAGGAACATCCACTGTTGTGTGCACTCTATGAAGTGTATCTATGAATCACAAACTGTTTTAAAGGTTTTGCTCCCCTTATTTTAATTAATTGGAAAACAATTCAGCTAGGATTTAATTTTCAGCCCCAAATGGTCCTTTTAACTCAGAAGACCTAGACATGTACATACATTAGTCATGCATTAAAAAACTCTCATGTTTGTAGTGCTGATACTAATTCATTTCATTGTGCTTTATGTTGATTGATATGAGCTGCTCTAAATTTCCTGTCACACAAATCAGAGTCAGACCAAACCTAATCCTATGACAGTAAGATTATGCTACATAAAATATAGACAGGGATAAGAAAATTCACCATAAATATTTATGTGTTTGTACTTGCAGCTTTCTATTTTTATAAATCCATTAGGTCTCACCGGAGATCTTTAATATATTATTTTCATTTCAAATACCCTATTTGAAAATTCAAGTATATGTATGATTCAAAGTAAAGCCAAACTAAATTAACATATTGTACTTTATAATATAATAATCCATGTGGAAAAAAGGAGACATAGTAAGAATATATCCACTTCTATTTAGATGAGACTAAGATTTTAGTGTTTTAAGAGATAACATTGACCAACACCATATGAAGGTCAATATCCACTTGTCAAAAGCACTATAAACCTCAATGGGCTGGAGAATGAGAAATCAATATATAAGGCCTTGTATTTTCATGATCATTTATGACAACTAAATGCAAAACTGGTGCAAAGTATTTTCATTCAGACCATTAATATTTCCACTTGCATTCGTTCTAATGGATATAATTACCGTGCAAGTCTGTGGAGACTAAACCATAGAGGAAGTATCATATGGAGAAGAGGCATGCTTTCTGAGTTAGCCAAGTCAAACTAAGATGAGGTGAAATTCTAAGTGGTATTTCTGTCTGCAGACACTGGCCAAAATAAAGTCTAAAGTATATGCACAGATGTGCATACACAGGTATGCACCCACCTACTCGCGCACACACACATGTACACATGTACTTTTTTAATGATAAGTGAAAGAGTGCCTGGAGTGTATCCTAAGTCTGAAACCAGCCTTCCCTCAATGAGGATTCCCCAGCTTGAGGTTAGCAAAAGCTTCAAGCTTCTGGCACAGTCGTCATGTCAGAAGGGAGCCTTGGGAACCAGCCTTCAGAGGATAAATGCATAAATGAGTCTTTTGTTGTTTTTGATGACAGCTGGGAATCTAAAGTTATTCACAACCATTTTTAAAAGCTAAAGGATGGAGGAAGTTTATTTCTATGGCCCGTACATATTTATTACTATAGATTTTTAGAATATATATGTATATATCTTCTCTGTCAAAGACTTCCCATAAGCTCTCAAATAAAGAACACAGGAAATGGCAATGTTGAAATTTTTACTTTACTACCTAGAAAGTAAGCTATTCTGCTTTGCAATACACACTGTACCAATATTGCTCATAACCAGTAAGAGCTCAATATACCAAAGACAAAGATGTCCTCTCCTTGTGCTTAGATTGCAGGATCTCAGAGAAAAAGGTATTTGCTCAGGACACCATAAATACCATTCCCCAAACTTCATGGAGTTACAGGCAACATCTTGCCAAGATTTGCCAGGGGTGACTCTCTGAATACTCCTTGCTGGGAATGCAGCAAGCAAATTTGCTAGCTATGCCCGGCTGGCATGGGCATTTGCTTCTTCTGCCTGAGTTATGGAAATTGTGGCAGCTATGCAAAAGAGGTGCCAGGATTCTGGCAAACTTCTCTCCCATTTACAGGAACATTATTATCTAAAAGATAAGGTGAAGAGAACAAGGGAGTAGGAGATGATCCAAATCACAGAATCACAGAATGACGGGGGTCAGAAGGGACTTTTGGAAATGATCATCTAGTCCAATCCCCCTGCCAGAGGGTGTTCACCTAGCACAGGTTGCACAGGAATGTGTCCAGGAAGGTTCTGAAAGTCTCCGGAAAAGGAGACTCCACCACCTCTCTGGGCAGCCTGTTGCAGTGCTCCATCACCCTCGAAGAATCAAACTATTCACAATTGTGAATTTCATAGGATCTTTTGCAGGGTTTTGTTTTTTGGGGTTGGTTTGGGATCTTTTTTGTTAGGACCTTGTTATCCAAAGTTTGGCTAAACACATTTTCAAAATCATTTTTTGGAACTAAAAAAAAATCCAAGACTAATACAAAAAAGGGACTTTAAAATAGCAATACATACTTGGATTTTTGTTTTGTCCCTGGTTTCTGAGCCACAACAATGTTTGGGGTCACCAACTCATTTCTACAACCAACAGGGACAGAAATTTCCCTTTTCTGTATTTTTTTTTTGGTCAGAAAGGAGTTCTGAGAGCTCTAAAAAACACCTGACTCTTCCAGCAAGAGACATAAGGAAGAAAAACCACTCAATACTGTCAGCTTTCCAATAAAATCACATGGCCTTGCATGGGGTGAAAAGAAGCTGTATGAAGTCAAGATAAAATGAAAACTGACTGCTTCAGAGCTCAGAATAGCCTCCAAGGAGGCCCATCTTGCCATGCCATGTAGCTAGTTGTGGGAAAAAAAAACCCTGAAGTTGGTTTTTTTTTTTTTTTCTTGTTTATAGTAATGCTGTTTATCAAACTGTAATGTAACAGATTTAGTGGTTGGGCATAATGATATTCCAAACCTTAAGTTCTATATGGACCAGACTATATTTTGCACTGTTTTCAGCACCAGGATTTGAAAAAAGCAAGAAAAAGTAACCTGGAAAAAATACCTGACAGCATTAAACAGCTTTAAGGCTTCAGGTCCCATTAAAAGGCTTCAGGTCCTGTTCTTCATATTGGACAGTCTGATATCAGGGAGCCATGTGTAAATCCATCTAATAGGATTTTTTGTTAAGTAGGTCAAATTTTATAACTCTAGTCTCTGCCAGAGATTGGATTTTTCTTTACAAGCCAGATAACTTTTAGGTCTTCAAAAACTGCCTCTTGTACCAGGTAGCTCTTTCAGACATAATAATTCATCATATTAAGGTATTAACGGTGAAATACATGGAACAAGGGCCTGGGGAAAAAAAAAAAATTTTTTTTTTTACAACGGGTTTATCAAATCAGGTGACCCTTTTTGGCCACAACAATGAAGGCATGTGGTACTTCTCTGAAAAGATGTCTTCTTTCTCTCACAACTCCCCTGGGGGCTTTAAAGCAGCACTTGAGGTCAGTTCATTACCACTGACCACTGTTATCATTGCTGACACTGTGGAATAACCCCTAATATTAATTAATAATTAATATTAAAAGCAGTTGGTATATGATGTGGTAAAAGGGAACGTGATGTGGTGTGTATATATATGCAATTCACAAACTCAGGGCAGGACAAGTCCAATGCATGGTCACTGTCAGCTGGATGGCAAAGTATTTGAGCATGTTTACATTTCTACAAAGAGGCTTGTCTTTTACGGCACTAACAGTACAAGCTTGTCTCAGAATCTCCACACTGGTATTTAGGGATGCCCTTGCAGGCAGTTAGTGTTTTTCTTCTTTCCAAACGGTAGACAGAGGCTGCAGAATTAGTAACAAAGAGCTGCAGAACTGCTGGCTCAAAGGCTTCATGCCCAGGGGAAAACCAAATGCACTGCAGAGAGCTGGAGATAAGCAAGGATGCCATCTGAATATGAAGTTAAATTTATGATTAATGTATGTGGTAGAAGAGAGACAGGAGAGAAGGGAGAAGAGAAGCTCAGAGTATACCAGGTTATGCTTGTGGCTGTGCAAACATTCCCCAGAGTACCAGGGAAGGAAAGCAGGACACGCAGCCAAAGCAAGCCACCAGTAGCTGCAGCAGGAATGAAAGGTGCTAGGAGCAGAAATGGGTGCCACAGACGACTGCAGCAAGATCCACTCCTTTTCCCCTCCTCTGCACACTATCATGCAGCTTGCAGAGGTCTCTGGAGACTAAAGGCCAAGTCTTCCCATTGAAACAAAAGTGAAACACTCTTTTTTGTAAATGTAAAAGGAATGCTTGTCAGCACTTCTTGAAGGTACAGTACTAACGGAGCACAGCCATTCCAAAGCAACATCCCCTACTCACTTTTGACAGTTCATTTGATTCTGCTTGCAAATGGAGCAAAAAGGATGAGACAAAATGAAAGAAAGATAATCAAATAACTTAAGCCTACATCACAGTGGGAAGCTGCTGCTGAAGTTATAGTAGGCATGTATATCGCAGACATTATCAGCTATGACTCAGGTTTAATAGTTTCTCCTTATTGGTTCAACCTCCACTCAAGCCCTTCAATTGTTTTAACTTCCTGTTTTTCCAGTCTAAAAATCAAAAGCTCCACTCTAAACCTGGATGTCCTCAGAGAAGGCAATGTTAGCTATGTCCCCACATGCTGCCTGGCACATGCAGACACAGGGCTCAGCCCAGCCTGGGGCTCCCCTCCAAGGGTGGCCAGGGGCTGGGCTGCCTTGCACGCGATGCCGCAGAGGGGCCGCGAGGACACGAACCGTGCTGCCCTTTCCCGGCTGCCTTCACGAGCACCAGGGAAAGGCTGTGGCCACTCGCCAGCTTTGGCTGGAGTCCATCCACTTTGCACCAGCCGAGCAGCACGACATGAACTGTAAAATCTGGCCTAAAGGTTTTTAAATGTTTAGAGCCACAAAGAGAAAAGGGTAGCCGGAATAAACGGTACAGCCTACCCTGACACACTTCTCAGCTGTGGGGGTAGAAGAGTTCCTTTTTATTATCCTGTACAGGAGCTGGAAAATGACATAACACTGGAAGAATAGGACACAGGGGCATTGGGCTTGCTTTAGAGATGATTCAGATCTTCTTGTTAATTCCCTCTTCTTGGCAGAATGCTTAAAAACTGGCAAGGGAGCATTAGCATTGCTGGCAGAGCATCACTACAGCTGCACAGGTGTAGAGGAATCAGCAAGTAGATCTTCCCAGCCTGGTGAGGACAAATAAGGAGCAGGAAAGAGTACCAGCCCCACATCCCAATGACAAAACTATGCAACAGAACTCCAAAGCAGACTGGTTAAAAAACAAGCAAGCATTCTGTCCTAGCAGGTTGGCACAAGGTAGCTGAAACATGTTGTATGTTAATATTTGGCCTCTCTACATAGCAGATGTCTTTTTCACAGACCAGGCAAAGAGAGTGAACAATTGATTCAACGGCTAGAAAAATGCTGAGAGAAAGAGAAAAAAACCTGGAAATGGTCCAATGTGTAGTACGTATTTCATAAGTGTATGAGTAAGAAAGAGAGATAATCCTCTCCACAGTTCTTTTAGCAGGTGTTTATCCTTTTTGGCATTGACAGCAATATTTTGTAGCTACACAGCATACATGCAGAATAAAATTCCTTTCCACACTTGCAAAAAATAATTACTCCTTATGTGACTTCCAGCTGCTCCAGTCATTCATCAACGCTGTTGTCCTCTTTCTCCAAACCAACACTATGAAAGTATTGCTTCTTTTGGAATTTACAGAGAAAATTGCATAATCTCCAAGCTGACTTTCTAAGAGAGTGACCAGGGTGCTAGGTTGCCTTCTTTTAAAGCACTCATTGCTAAGGAAGATGCTTTTCTCTGAACACAGGCAGAAAAACCTCACAGAAAATACAACATGGTGTTTTGATGTTAAGGTGATTGGGACTATTTGAAAAGCCTGCAAAAGGCAAGAATCAGTGCGCAAGTAACATTAAAACACTCCCTTCCCTCCCCAACAAATTTTGCTCCTGCAAAAGAAGCGTTTTGTTTCCCTTCTGATATGCAGAGAGAAGTGCAACGATATCACAGAGAAAAGTCACAGCCACTGTAAGCCAGTGTTTCCTCACTGTAGCTGAGATGAACCTCTCCCTGAAATAAATGAAATAGCTCACGTAATAAAGACACCTCAAAAGGACATGTGGATTCATAAATCTTGAATGAGGACAGTGTACGGGATATGTCCCGCGGATCAGAAAAACTGTACAATGTTAGATGTGTAAACACAGTGGCCTGATTCCCTGGCTGTGCAGTCAGTAGGTTATGCTGAGCTGTTCTGACTGAGGATCTGAGCCCACACTTCTTTACACACAAAAACGTTTCTCACTCCTCTGCTGAATCCATGTACATTAACCACAGTTTATATTACCCTGTTTTTCACATTTGCTAGCACTATTTTATCTAAAAAAAAAAAAAAAAAAAAAAAAGAAGTACCTTTTTTTAGACAGCTTGGATTTGATGCAAACTGTGGATTTAATAAAACTACATCACTGTATGCTAAAATAAATAACAAAACTGTAGAGGCTGTCAATGTGATACATTATATTTCACTTATTTGGGGTAGATTAGGACAGTAATCTGGAAAGTGAAATGGACACTTCCTACCAGCAATATTTTCCAGTGATCTCTAACCTCATTAGGTATTCTCAGTACATCCAGAAGAGTAGTGTAAATAAAATACACTGTTTTCTGATGAGCTTTGATGAGCAGATGTTTGGGGGTTTTGTTGATTCATGTCTGGGATGTTTTTAAAACTTTTCTGCTTGTGTTCCATTTCCTGTTGAGGGAATTCAGAATGACCCAGATGAAAAGGGACAATTGTGACTGTGTCTGCCTGGATATCACCCAGGCCAGCAGCTGTGCAGTGGCCACTGCAACGAGCCTGACTTGCGGGAGAAGAAATTATGTAATTTGGCATTTAGGCTACTTGTGAATTCAGCTCTTGGTGCAGACGAAATACTGCACCTCTATGCATTTCCTATTATCAATCTTGTCTGGTAGCCTGGAAGTCCATTTGAGGATACAAGATAATGCACTTGGTGACTCTCTCTTTTTGTTGTTTGATGATACGTGCATACAGATTTTTAACAGCAATGAAGTAAGTAAATAAAACCTGGCATTTTCTCCCTTTCTATTCTGATATAGAATAAAAAAAAATCAATATCTGTTTTCATTTGTTGTGGTTTTGTTTGTTTGTTCGTTTTTTTGTTGGGTTTTTTTTTCTTTTTTTTCTTTTTTTATGTCTTTCATTCAAACTGGAGTGTTGATGCATTAAAATATATTTATAATTATTTGTACACCATGGAAACAAAAGTGCAGTTTTTCCTCCATGACAGCCACAGACATAGACTAATTTTAAGTCATATTATATGCTTTTTTTTTTTTCAAGCTAAAAACCTTAATCTGTTACAATTGTGAATGGCAGAGATAAAAATATAAGGCAATGGGATGATCCCAGATTCTCAAATATTGTGCAAGGGCTGAAAACAAATCAGGCTTACTTGAATGTACTGATAGAATAGAAGAGTGTGGGAAAAGGAGTAGAAGATGGTACAGAAAGAAAAGCCAAGCTAAATGATCGAAGAGGAAAAGAAACACAGTACGCAGCAAAAAAGTCCAGGCAAATATGTGAAAGCAGAAACACAGAAGTAGATCCTGAAGTGATTCATGAGATAATGCAGGTGAAGATAATTGAACCTCCCTGCAGAAGTGGAAATGTGAACAACAAAACAGATAAGCCAAGTTTTGGGTGGCCCTATGAAACTGAGTTTCTGATGTGACAGAAGATAAAGTTGCTGCAGTTCTACACACAGTCCATGAAGCACACACAGGATTAGGAACCCCTAATTGGATATTCTGAAACAGAGGAGAAAGTAAGTTCCTCTTCTCGCAAGGGGAAAAGAAAAGTTTTAAACTGAGAAGGGTGTATCAAAAGGCGCTGTTTTACAGCTATTTCACAGAGTAACAGAAATCCTGTGCAGGAAGTCACACTGTGAACATCACCCTTGGCTTTCTACAGAACCTGGACAGGGATTTTCCTTCTGCCTCAAGACCAAGACCATGTAGTTGTATCAGGAAATACCTGTCAGATTGCTTTGATTATTTAAGGAGAAACTGGATGTGAAATCAATCCAGCACAAGGCACAACTTAAATGATACATATACAATTACATACTTACCTTTACTTATTTTTTTTAAATAAACACTTCAGAGGATGGATATTCTTTTCTCAATAAAACAATTATTTGATAGAAATAGCTCGGAAATTTTTCCCCAAACTCTATTTAATTGAAAATACAAGCATAAAATCCTTTTCATAAGAAAAGGCTGGTTTAGATTAATTCCCTGGTTTGAATAGCTTAGAAACAAAATATTGAAGATGTTGAGACATACTATTTGAACATTGTAAAAGAAATTCAGTTTTAAAATAATGCTTAGTGAGAATAAAAAACAAATCAAACAGACAACAAAAAAGATAATATCATCTAAAATTATAGCTAGAAGATTTTTCAGTGGCATCATATAAACTTCTAAGACAAGAAGATTTTTGATATTTAAATGATTTTAACCGTTCTGCATTCAGACAAAGCTAGGAGTTATATTTATTATTAGCCATACATGTACACACATATATGTATATATATAAAACTAATAAAAGCCATCCACATCATCACCACAAACAAAAGGAGATCCTGCCCCAAAATAGCTGATAGGTCTGTGCTTGGGATAGTCCCTTGTGTTGAAGGGTCAGATTCACAACCTGCTTTGTACTACTTAAGCATAAACTCTGTTTACAATGTAAGTTTGGCAAATGAGCCTTATTTCTTTACCAATAGTTAAAGTTTCTTAAGAGTATTTTGAATAGTTTAGACCTATTTGAAACTACCCTTATGTCATCAAATAAAAGACAGTACTTTGTTTTTTACAGAAAAGGTACAGTTGAATACAGAGGTATCTTAATGCCTTGCTTTTACAAAGTTTACTAACAAACTGCTTCCTTTCCACTTGATTTCATTCACACAAATAAAACCATTTCATAACAAGCATCTGCAAACACATTTCTCTGTTATGCAGAATTTCTTCGAATAGCTCACTTAAAAATGTTGCTTATTATCTTTATGTGTTCAAGACTTCTTTACTACTGTTCATTTTTTTGTAATGTGTACCTACACTTGCCTTTTGTTATTTAGTTTTCTTACTGTGCACTCTCTGCAGAGGAAAATTAGCTCCAATAGCTTTCATGAAATACAAATGTCTACATGGGATCTTCCAGAGAAAGAACTGACCTATGCTGATTGGGCTCTCCATCAGGAGAGGGAAGATCTAGGACACAAGCCCTTACTCCCAGGACAGATTCTTTCTTTTCTTTTTTTTCTTTTCTTGTTTTTTTTTTTTTTGTTTGTTTGTTTTTGTTTGTTTTTGTTTTTGTTTTTTTGTTTTTCCCAGTTATAGGAAATGCTAAATGCATAAATACATGAAATGCATGTTTGTTCCAGAGATCTAGACTAGCAACCACAGTTTTGTAATATGCAATTCCTCTCTTTGGTGACACTTTCATCATTTATTATGCCTAGATTTTCAAAACTACATTAAATGTTCTGCCATTTCAGTCCAAGTCAAACTGGAACAAAATATATGTCCCTTGCCCACAGGAAAACTTCCTGCAGCATCCAGGTGTGCATTAATATTAAAACCCACTAAGGTAGTAGTACAAAAGAGGGATTTTGAGTCTTTAGGACTGAAGGACCCTTTGGTAATTCTTCCCAATTGCAAAATGCTAAATACCTCAAACATTCACTGCAATTTTGGTAACAGAAGCAGCTGTTAATGCTATTATCTGTAAATACTAGTGCAGGAAATTCCCTGTACAGAGGCAGAAATAGCATCTGTAGTACTGTGATAAGTAGTCAATCATTTTAAAAGGATCTCTACACTTCCACCTCTCCTTTTGGAATCGACCAAAGACAAAGTATTTGTATAAATATGTATGCAAATAAGATGCAGCTGTAATTAATGAGGGAAATGCCTAAAATATACTTCATTTACAGGCAAAATGCACCTCAAAATAGTGAAAATCTAAATAAATTGGAATACACATTCTTCACAGAAACAGAAAATATAGTGCTAAAATTATAGATTGCATAGATGATACAATGACACTTCCATCAACTGAATTAAGAACATGCAACTCCAGAAACACCCTTGAATACAAACACAGATTTCACAACATGCTCTAATGCTGCATTACCTTTACGTCCTGCTGCAGCTCCAAAGAAGTCATTTGTACTACATAAGGGATAAATGTCTTACAAAATGTCAGGAAGTGATCACGAGGAATTAAATTAATCTAATACAATTCGATTCTTTTTCAAACAATACAAGCATAGACAATAGAATAGTAGGTTTTGATATTTCTGTTTGTTTATTTTGATTTTTAAAAAGCCTGCTTTATACTGTATTAAAACTTGGAACATTCATCCACACACAGATAATGGTCTCAAAAGACAAGCTAATTTTTCTAACTAAAAATGCATTTAGAAACCAATTGGCACAAGTATTTCTTTTACATTCAGTATTAAGTTGGCACTATGTCTGGTCTCTGGCAGCATCGTCTATACTCCCCTTTGTTTGCTACTACTCCGTGCTCCAGCACTGAAGCCAACACCTGTGGCCATATAAAAGGCTATGTCGAGCAGCTGCAGGACTCAGATGTCCATACTGAAAGAAATTTCTAAAGTATAAGCATTTGGATGTGTGGCTGATTTCCTCGTCTGAGTCTTTTCAAGGCCTTCTTTGGAGGCCCATGCTTCTGGGTGTTTCATCTCTGAACTGTCTGCAGCGTTATTACTGACCAATGTGTCGTGGTAACATACGACAGCCTCGAAGATGCTCTTGGGTATGCTGATGTGCGGCTGCCACAGTCCCTTCACCAAAGATATTTTTTTTTGCAAGTTTTGTCAATCATGATGCCACTGATACAGATGTACATATGTAAGGGCAGAGTCTGTACTAAAGATTGATATGAAAGCTTAGTATCAGAAAACCACAACATGAATTGCTACTTAAGGTTTTGTCCTCTGGAAGCAATTTATTTAATCCAGGAAAAAAGATGAATATTCAAGCCCCATTAATATGTATATAAATCACCTGCTCTTATTTGGGATCATAAAATCATACATTTACATCACACAGTTCCTAACATATCCTACGCAGACCTTTTATTATGGCTTACCTGTATGAGACAAGTGATTAAAATTGCTACTCAGAGCAATATGTACTCCCATACGCCGGTATAGCATGTACTCAGAAATGTGCTCAGAGTTGCTACTCATAACTTATAAGAACAACTGAACTTAACTTTGCTATGCAGACAATCTGGAGTAAAAATGCCAATACAGGAGGTTTGGTTTTTTTGTTTGAGGTTTTTTTTCAGAAAAACTGCTATACCATGAAGTCACTTCCTTTCTTAACTGAAGTATAGCTTTCTTGTGTGGAAAAAACTCTTAAATAAATCGAAACAGATACTCAAAATTACAGACTGCACTGTCCTGCTCTCAAGCAAACAGACTGTGTATAACAAACAGCTAAACATGACATGTTTCCATTTAAAGGAATGTGTTACATATGCAAGCAACAACTAACTAACTGTGCCAGGTTCTGTAAATGCAACTGCTATGATACTATTAACAACCTATTGGAGATATCAATATAATTTACATTAGGATGTTGGAATATAAAAGCACACAGTAGCTACAGGAGTACTCTTGAGTTACACATGTGCAAACCTGAGATAAATACTACTGAGAAAAGAACTTAGCCCTAAAGATTCTGCAACACTGTCACAAACAAATCATTAAAAAGGGCAAAGCTGATTCACTGTCGTGGCAAATTGAAAAGCAACGTCTATAATTATCACGAGTCTCTTGTCTTCTCCATGGCATCCACTAACACAGAATAAAGGAAAGCAAATTCTTCAGATCATGAAAGTAATGAGCAGCAGTTTATTTGATGTTTTCTGATTTATATATGTCTATGGCATTTGCGTATTAGGCTGCGCTGCATATTCTGAGTATTTAGCTAGATGACCGAAGCACACAGAAAAGTTCTGATACAGCTGAGTTTGAGCCACATCTTACAGGAGCAGTAAAGTAAGGGGACTCCTCTGTACACTTGATGATCAGCTTTTGATTTCCATACCTGTATATTCTATTAATTTCAATCTTGTTCAGTCATTTAAATGAACAAGAGGAGTACTTTTATTTGATGAAGTAATCTGAAAGTTCTTTGAAGATTTTCATATGTAGAAATTCTGAGCTCATTACATAATGACCATGCTGGGTTACTATTATTGCTTCTCTTTGGTTGTTAGACAAGGGAAAGAAGGGAAGTCACAGTATTATTACTGTTGCTAAAGTTAGGATCCAGCTGCATCTGAGTTGCACCTGTGCATTTACTACCTATACTTTCAAGATGTTATCTTCTGCTGAGAAGGTGAGGACAAGCCAGCCTGTTGCTGGTATAATTACTAATGAGCTAACACTGGCAAAACAAGATTTTCTGCAAAATAGTTATCGAAGGATAAAGCACATTGGTCTATTCCATTAAAAACATGGAATTTACTGTTACTCAGTATAGGCAGCAGCAGATCATATGAAGGAGGTTGAGGAACTTAGTACAGTTTTCTACACTCAGTGATATTTGATAAAACAACTTTTCCTCTATGTTTTGTGTATCTGTTCAGATCAGCCTGCACAAAATTCCAACACAACCTTGGTAAATGACAAGCACAGTGTTACTCGGATCCCAGTATGTATGACAGGATACTGCCCATGTAGAGTGTTTGCTGAAGACAAACAGATGTTTTATCAAAACTAGTGAGGCTTTTTTTTTCTGTTCACCTACAGTGTAAGTGCCATCCTACTCCTGGATGTATTTGGGCTACTGAAACTCCAAACCAGTTTGACCACTGGACTTGATGGCACTTATCTGAAGTAACAGGTGACATGGTGAAAACACTGATGACTTTGATCTCAGAAATTGTAAAGACACAAAATATAGAAAAGTTCAGATCTACAGACCAGATGTCAGAATAGTCTAATAAACACTATGTGACCAGGTACTGGATGCTGTTTGCTTTCTGGAATACAACGTATCAATATTTCTGCAATGTCATGACAGCACTGATCTTTGTTTCACAAAAGTTTGGTAGGTAACTGCATGATGTGAGTAAGAACCTTTCATTTGTAGTGGACAGAGTCACGAACTCCTGTTACTCTTTTTTATTTTTGGACATCTTGTTAAAGGCCAGTAGGATGAAAAATGCTTGTTGTGTGAAACCTTCCAAAACCTTCCTGGTGATCATAATGCTAAAAAGGGCTCAAGACCAAGTGGATCACTGCAATTTAACAAAGTCAGATTCCAAACGTAAACTCCTCTATAATGTATCACATCTGCTGTTTCTCAGGTGTACCTGAGACACCCTGTGACATTCTTGCAGTTTAAGATAAGAGCGATGCAGGTCTGGGCTTAACAGTGATATGCAGAAAACAATAACTACACAGCATTTGGTGGCAAAACCTTAAATTTTTGGAAGTACTGTGCTGTAAGTTCATCTTCAATCTGCTGTTTATTAGCAACACTTCGTCTTTCAAACTTACCTCGTGAATAAGTGCCATGACTCAGTATTTTTATGCAGATAAAAACATGGGCTATATTTCTATATAACTGCTGCTTTACTATGTCTGGCTCTTTCAATTGAGCTAACTATTGAAATAACTTTCCAACTCACTATTATATTATTACACTTTTCATCGTTAAGACATTGACAGATTTATTCCAAAGTGCAGTAAAAATATCAAGCAAGGGTTGATGTAGGGCCAATTCTTGCAGTTCCTAAATGGCCAGCTAACGTCAGCTTACTAAGTACTGTACTATAATTATAGCCCTTCAACCTGATTTTACAGTGTTTTTCTCTAAGTCACTTAGAATGTTTTCAATCTGATTTTTGAATAATAGAACATATTAAATGTTTTACAAAGACTAAATACATATAATTGAATAGCAATAATATATTATTGAAAGTTGTTCCATAGTAGAAAATTATCTTTTCAGTGTCATAAGTACTGTGAAGAAGCCATTCCCCAATTCCTAGAGAAATCATGAAAATTACATAAATATAAATCCTGAGGGGATGCAAGAGATAATCTGAAGGAGGATGTAGCAAAGAAGATCACTGCAGATATTTTCTAACCTCTTCCTTAAGACACCTAGTGGTGAGAATTCCTACAATTTCCTCAGATTATTCTAACTTTATTGAAACATTTTTTCTAGTAACACATTAGATCTGCATTCCTGCAAAATAATTAGAATTCTTGCTTTGATCTCAGTGTATACAAACAAGAATTGTCTTTGCTCCTTAACACACCTGGAATAAAAAATCTCAGTTCCTGAGGTTTTATCTCACAGGTCATGAATTACTTTTTTTCCTTCCTCTCCTCTGGACCCTTTAAAATTATACATATCTGTATGCAGTGGTCAGTGACCACAGTGCTATTCAAGCCACAGATGCCTGATCCTTGTGCCACGATCATACCAAAGGCCCTTGATATGGCTCTGAACAGCAACCAGAGCTTTCGAAGGGCAAGGAAAAATTGGTGGGACACAGTGCTGCCCTCATCATGTCCTCTAAATGCCTTATCCACTCAATCCCCAAAATAAAACACATTATTTCCTAGAGCTTTCTGCCTTCTCCAGGTATATGGGACTCACCTCCTCAAGTCCTTAAAGACAGCAGCTTGGAGATTGCTGCTCTATGTACTGTAGTATTAATTTTAGAGGACATCAGGACTTGTGTAACCCTTCTGTTGGGTTTAGATTGTCATAGAACAGTTTCAACTTTAAAGGGGTTGCTATAAAAACACCATCCAGAAACATGGGAAAATTAAATTTACCTTGTGCACAGCAAGCTAATTTTCCTCACCTGCAACCATGACTGAGTTGGTTTAATGAACAATAATTACAAGGAGCAAAGGGAAAAAAAAAAGCATCAACAAGGTACATAAACAGGCTCATATACGATGCCTCATTTCTAGAGAACTGTAACTATTTTACAGTCCTTGCCTCTGGTGAGCCAACTGCTAGGCCAGCTGGTAGCTCTACTTCTCCTGCTAATGCTCTTCAGTCACAGTCAGGGAATGAAAACTCTTGCTGGGAAACATGGTTGAATTTAAATGGCTGCTGAACTTGTGAAAGCAGTTTCCAGCTTGCTGTCTGCCATTCTCTCTGGTGTCCTGCACTGCTCTGTAGCCCCTCTACCACTCTCCACCATGGGATTCCCTATCTCTGTGTAATTCCTGCAGTTTTACTAGCAACTTCAGCCACCCCAGCTGTCAGTAAGGCTGCACGCAATGTGGAAAACTAATACCAACCTCTTGCATGCTTGATTCTTGCACCTCTCAATTTTACGTTGGTTATTAGGAAAAAAGAGCTGTCAACTATGGGAACAGTTGGCCCAGGGAAGTGGTTGAGTCACTAGCCCTGGAGGTATTTAAAAGACATGTAGATGTGGTGCTTAAGGACATGGTGGACTTGGCAATGTTAGGATTTCAGTTGTACTTGATGATCTTCAGGGTCTTTTCCACCATAAATGATTCTATGATTCTATTCTTAAACAGCTTCACACCTTGCACAAACCTCTCCATCCCTCTTTTGTGACTTCAGGGTCCAGTAATTGCTTTCTGGTGCTAGAAAGTATTGTTGTCAACTAGGAGAATCATACTGTAGGCCTACCTGCAAAAATCCCATGGATTTGCAGATGCACAGGTCCACTAGATTTTGTGCCTCTTTTTAAAAGAAAAATGCCTCAAGCACAATAAAACAACATATATAAACTAAATGTTCTTCTGGTCTGCTCATTTGATTCTTTTACTGAAGTCTCTTTAGAGGTGATATGAAATACTCCTTGAGCAGTTCACCCCTGCTGGACTTCCTTTTCCTCTGGATATCTCAAGGAGGCATGCTTTTCATTTCACTATGTTTTGCATAACTCAGGTAAGAGTTCTTCAGCCTGATTTTCCCTGTTCTGTCTGTGTTCCTGGCACTTTGCTGTTAATATTAATTGCATTAAGCACCAGATCATAATTAAACCTTTTTATGGAAAGAGGGTGAGAGAAATAAGAATGTACTGAACCACAAGGACCCTGGAGGCTTTAGCCTTCTGTGCCACTCTTCACTTGCTCACTTTCCCTGTTAAATAATGAGCTGAATTTTCCTTGGTCTTTTTCTTAGGTTTAACGTCCTTTGCAAAACGTGTTCTCCTTTCTTGTAATGTTCCCTGCTAGATCAAATTCATTTTGTATCTTTGCCATTCTTCCTAGTATCTTCATCCTGTCACAGGACAGTGATTTTCTAGTCTGAGAGTTTGGAGGAACATCAGGAAGTGAGATTTAACCTAATAGCTGAAGGCACCACCTCATCAAGAGTTTGTGAGCTCCATGGTGTAAACCTGAGTGTGGTATGTGGGAATGATTTTGGAGTGATGTGACAAAAGTGCGTTCCTGACCTGAATGGAAATGTTAATGTAGATGTCCCCAGTAGCAAAGAGACTGGGGTTCTGCAGGGAAATGAGAGACTGTCAGAGTTGAATGGAGTGATACAGAAAAGAAATTGACCTTAACAATAGGATTTAAATGTTCCTCTCCTAAGAGCAAGCAGCAACTGAGCTGCATGCAACAGAACCAAGAAGCAAGCTGGATGGAAAGGCCAGGAAGGTCTGAAAAATACATGCATTTAGCCATCACAGAACATCACCTCTGCTGCTGAAGGTTTATTCTGTCATACCACCTTCTATCAAGGAGTTCTGCCTTTTACAATATTGATAGCTGCTAAATGCTGCCTTCTTCACTAACAGCTACTGTGTCTGGCTAGAATTTATGTTTATTGCTTACCTTCCCCCTGGAAAGCTTATTTATAGCTTCCCGGTTAAGCTGCAAAGATTGACTCTCAGGCCCAGTATCAAAAGCAAAAGGCTAAGAGAGTTCCCCTTCCTTCAGCTTGGTCAGATGAGGCTGCTCACAAAGACAGGGAAACATCTGGCATGTAAAGGAATGAATTTCGGCAAAAATGTGCGCAAGGTTAATTCTGGCCTCACTGACAGAGACTCTATGATCAGCACTGACGATTTTTTTTTTTTCCCAGTTACACTGATAGTAAGCGATGGTACTTTTTTCTTATCGTATCTCAGCTCCATGTTAAAAATTTCTATTGTGTAATGGCAGCGAAAATTATCCAGCAAGGATGAATCTTTACAGTCATCTTAATACCTAAATATGCATTGAGTCTTAATTTGTCCTGTATTAAACTGAGTCACAAGACCTATTCAGAATTTAAACGACTGTCCAATGTAGCACGCCCTGCATCCAAGCTGGCAAATGTCATCTCTTTATTAAAGACACACTGATGAGTTCAGAGTTGCTGGTTCAGTGCCATAAGAATCATTTAGTAACCACATCGTTATAAATAACGTTCTGAAACTGCCCTTGGTGTGATATTGCATGCTTAAAAATGATGTCTCAATCTAATTAATTGTGTGAATTTAGATGAGTAAGGTGACTGCAGGCTGTGCACTTCTTCTCTTAACAATTTGTTGAACTTGTAGAATCACAGCTGTAATTATGTGCTTGTTTTCTTGTTACACATAACTATGTCTTGAGTAGGAATACTTTCAAATTTGCTTATTTTTTTTCTTTCCAGTTATCTAATACATTCTATAATGCTTCCCAAAACTTCCTTTGTAGGTCCAACAAACATTAAAACATTAAAACAAAAATAAAAATCACAGAACAATACAAACCCTTTCATTATGTTCCATTACTCATTTTGATTTAAATTCAGGTATTCAGGTAGTACATCAAGCTAAAAACTCACTAAAATTTAGTGCTTGTATATATTCTATAGCCATGATCAAATAATTAAACAGATTTAGTTAGGTCAGTATAATTCCCTATTTCTACTGCAGAGTAATTATACTGGAATAAAGCCACTTTAAATCCAGCATAGACTGTCCACATGGGGATCTATATTGAAACAGCTGTAGTAAAATAATCATTTGACTACAGCTATTCTGCTTGCTCCCCCCCTGAAACCAAGCCACCAACATAAAAATCTTGCCTCACTGACAGAAGCTCAGACATCTTGGCTCAATCCTATTCCATAAACAAAAGACCTTGCCAGAAGAATGAACACACGACATGGAGAAAAACAGATTTTACTTCTCCGTTCAGCAATGAGTGGTAAGTCGCTATGATGCGCTCGCAGTTTTTTACCACGTAAAAGGTTCTGAGATGTGGAATGGAGAATGTGGATAGAAAGTGTAGCCTTTTGTATAATGTATGATATATTATATAAAAATGTAGTCCATCACAGAGGTAACCTCCAGATGAAAGGAGCAGAAGATGGGCTACTGCAGCACACCCTCCCTCTACTGCCCCATGGATACCTCACCCCTGGCAGGTACTACCTCTTACCCCCACTTCTCTGCTGCAGCCTGAGGGCCTCACACTGAGAGCGCTTCTCTCTGCCTTGACCTTCCAAAGCATGGAAACCCCAAGTGGCTTGCTTACTTCTCAGCTTACACCAGTGAAGGTGAAGAGGAGTGGCTGGTCCTCTCTATTTCTTTGTACTGCAGTCACTTATGCAATGAGTTGAAGAGTGAAGAGAGCTGTAAAATTCTGCTTATTGAACTGTGTCTTTGTTTCACTAACATTAGTTAAAATGTTCTAGTATTCTAGAATTAAAGCACAGGCTCCAGCTGGTCAAATACATACTATGTGCACCCAATGTCCAATTTTTGCAGATGATGGAATTCTTCCTTCAGTCACACAGCTACTCAATTAGAAGTATTTCACCTCAAAGGCCCTTTAAAATTTCACTCCCCAAGTTCACAATATGATATAAAAATGCCCAGTTCTTGTACAAGTCACTTGAACTAGAAAGATAAGAAAGGTGGGTCAGAACTCACCTCGATCTGTGTCATACAGGAAGACAAAACGGTTCCATTCATAATGATCTAGCAAGCTCAGGAGGGCTCCCCGCAGAGATGGCCGCAGCTGCAGCACAAACTGACTCTCACCCTCCGTGGGGAAACTCGGCGTGATGAGGGAGATGTGCAAGGCGCTGCAGAATGAGGTCAAGGTATGTACTGATCTCTTATCATATAGTCCAAAAATGGCAAAAACTCCTCTAGAATACTGGGAGCAAACTGAAAGAAAACAAAACAAAACAAAATAGAGTTCAGCAATTGGCAAAATCTTTCGCTATGTACTTAAACATTCCAGAACCTCAAAATTTTTAATTTGAGGATTTCCATTTCTACCTGTATACTTAACTTTAAATTTCACAAGTGTTTCATTCTGGAAACCAATTAATAAATAGCTAAATAACATTTTGTCACTTTTGGATCCTGTTCCTAGAACACTATGCTATAGATAGTGTCTTTAAAATAAAATGAAGTATAAAATAAGTAACATGTTTTTTGTACACCAGTGAAAATTCAACATATCCTTTAACCATGTTTTTTAACCACAGTTCTGCATATTATCAGACACTGATTATTTCCATTACCTTAAATAGCAAAGTGTTCACATTTAAAAATGTGAAAATTATTACAAAGATACTACTGAGCTGAGAAGTGAAATTTGGACATTTTGAATTGTAACAATGTAGAACCTTCACTACCTTAAAAGCAGGGAGCCCTTTGTGCTACATCAAAACTCTACTACAGACATTAAACAAACCCCTTGACCTTCAGAAAGCAGTTCAAGGAAAACATAGTAAGTCAATGTGGCTAGACTTTTGTCCCCCCAAATTACTCTGTATCAACCTCAAAAACAGAAAACAAATTACCTGAATATGTATTTTGAGTTTTTATTTGCTCTTGCACTCATTTAAGACACGAAGAAAGATTCTTCTTGATTTCAGGAAACTGGATAAGGATTTTACTGATCTATGCACATAAAAGCAGGTATAAGGTATTTTCTTGAGAAACCTCTGCCATTCTAGCAACTCAAAAAGGATCCAGTGAAAAACATCCCTTTTTTTTGAAGTACAAAACAACTTATTAAAAACTGTATGTTCATTAATAGTGTCACCTATCCCAGAATTACAGAAAATGGAGAAAGGAACAGTCAGAGGATCATTGTATCCATTTTCTTCAAATTGTGTATTTTCTATGCTCTCTTGTTCCAGACCCTCTCTCCTCACAAGCCATTCTTTCATGTAGCTTAAACATGGAAAAACCTATGTTACACCCTTTTACCAGATGATGGTGACTCCTCTTCTAGCCTGGAGGTCACAGTGAGCTTATTAGAGCAGCAGTCAGTGTACAGTGTGCACACTTGGCAAATAGGCTGATTCATATCTGTTCAGCTTTTATTCTTTCATATTAAATTCACTGCATAAAGAGCAAAAAATACAAATTGTGCATTTTTCTTCTTTGACTTGGGCGATGTATCCAGTTCTGATGCCAGAAGTGGAGTAAGTTGGTTGCTTGAGGGCAGCTCTGTGATTTTATGTGCTGCTCCACCAACCTAAGGATTTCCTAGCCAGATCATATACAAATAAAGCTTTTTAAAAACATTTCTTCCTTTCCCTAAGTTTCCCTTCAATATGTTGATACACAGCTCTTAAAAACTCTCCTTTGCTGGACCAGTCAACACAGATTCTCCTTGCCATTCCACTAACCATCCTAAAAAAGCATTCCCAGATTCATCTCATTTTCCTTGAACACAGACAACCAACATGTTTAGAATTTCAGTTGAAGGCTTTCTGCTTCTTTTTACTTTACTTCTTCATCTTACTGTAAACTATTTCTGTTGCCATATCCTAAGATCACATTGTGTTTTTCTAAATCTGCACCTCAGTGATGGATGATGATCATCTCGGGATCAAACTTCTGCTCCTTCTTCCTTCTGGGCCATTTCCAAATTATGAGTTTCTGCTTATAGAATAATAATTTTATTAGTCACTATTATTCATTTTCCATCATGTCACATTTATTACTGTACTATTTACTTCCATAGTTATATTTTTAGCCTTCTCTGAATTTCTGTCCATGTCTGCATCTGCATCACCAGCAAATTCCATCAGGGTACTCTGACTTGTTGCCTCTGAGTCTACTGTAAAATCAGTCTCCAAATATCTTCCTTCTGTAGCTATGCTTCTACAGCCTGGTACTCCATCTTCTACCAACATCAGCTGTCATCTTTCCCTTAGCTTCATGCCTGCCTTTTAACTCTCAGTTTATCTCTATTTTCATAAGTCATTTCTCTTTGGAGCATATCTATTTTACTTCACTCCCTTGGCAATTGGAAGATATGGATTACTCCCATACTTCCTATCTTAATAACTTCTGGTTGCATTTTATTCCATTTTCTGTCTATAGCCATATTTTAAAGCTTTCTTTCCATCAATATCTGTTCTATAGCTTTACAGTCTATTGACGTCAAGTAGCTAGGTCCACAGATGCCAGATTCTGTGTCCCCCTTTAAAAATAGGTATTGTATTTCCTATTCACTGATCACACACATCACGATCCATTTAACAGCTCTGTTAAGAATCACTTGCTATTGCATCTGCCTTCAGCAAACCAATTCTTTAAGAAACACAGAAGAAAGAGGTGATCTCCCTATTCCCATTAGCCATCTCACTTCTTTTAAGGTCAGTGTCCTCCCTGAGTAAAAATCAATGAGAAGTATTTATTAGTTTTATGTCTCTAACCAGATTTTCACATTTTTTTTCTGTCCCATCACCATTATATAACAGCTTCAATTATTTTCCCATTTCCTATCTTTGTATTTAAAGATGTAAATGACCTGTTGTTTTAATGTCCTTTGTAATTTTCAGGTTTCACTGGCAGCCCTAACTCAGGCTCTCATTTCTTCAGCAAACATCCTCTATACCTCCTGACGTCTTCAATGCAATCTTTCTTGCCAATAACCCTTTTTAAACACTTGTTTCTTATATCTTTCTTGTATAATCATTCATTCAGTTCTGGAGTCACATCCTGCACGTTACTTTCCCCTGTAAAGGAATTTCTCAGTGTTTCAGAAGTGTTTCTATTAGGAAATAGCAGGCCTCCTCTATTTTTCAAACACAGCCCAGTTAACTTTGCCAACTAAAATAGTTGAATGTAAACCTTGTGCACATAAGTGGTAGCTACTTAATGTGTTTCCTGTTTAGAGGATCCTAATTAAGGCCCTGCATTGCCTTACTTCCTTGCCTTTTTACATGGGCAAAGAGTATTTTTCATAATAGTCCATACAATAGGATTCTACATTAAAAATTCAATAAATCAATGTCAAGCTGTGAAACTGTACACTTAGTGGAGTAAAATCTCAAATTCATTCTCAGAATGAAGAAAAAAAAAGAAAGAGAAAAAAAGTCAAACTTGAAATTTCATTAACTAACAGGATATGATGCTAAAATACTTTTAACTGACAATAACAGAGTAATAATTCTTCACGTTTTCAAAACAATCCTTGCCACAGTCTAGATCCAAATGCAATAAAACATTATCTGACTATCATTAAAGTCCTGAAATAACCAGTCCGAGAAAACTTGTGTTACTATACTCAAGATAAGACTGGGAACTTACTGAATAGTGTCCTTCTTTGCTCCATGGTAAGAAAAAAATGCTAAAGATGAAGGTTATGAGAATTTCTTCTTACTGAGTACAATACACACAGAGAGGAAAAATGCCTGTGACACTATGGAGATTAGCCTTAAATATATGCAGAGATGCTGCAATGCTCCCGAATCAATTTTACAGTAATCAGCAGCAATCACAAAAAACACCAAAGCCACGAGGATTTGCATTCTGACTGACTTCGGTTCTCAGAAAATGCCTCCAGGCAAACATGACTACCTGGATTTCCCAACTCTTACACTTCTAAAGACATTTTAGTTATTATAAATGCACTAAAATACTCTTAGCAAAACACAGTCTCATATTAGCATTCTAAGGAAATCTTGTTCAAGATTTTTCCCCTCAGAAATATAAAGCAGTGACAAATACACTTTAACAAACGTACTTTGAAATATATGGAATACTAATTTGTCTTTAAAACAGACATCTCTTCATACCTGACAACTTAATGTCAGTATTAAACATATGATTTTCTCCTGCAAAGTTTGCAATGCCACTAGTCTCACCAAAGATAAGATGAATATGGAGGTGAGACTCCAGAGAAGACATTGCAATGCACCTTAAAGAGCTAAGATAATGTTATTGCACTAGCTGTAGTATGAATTGGATACCTTCCACTCTAGCAGATTGAATTATGTGATAGTACTATCACTTTAAAAGAATCGGTGACTCACAGGACCTTCAGTTAAAAAAAGAAATCATAATGCTAAAATGGCAAAAATTGTACACTGCAGGGTTTACTGAGACAGTCAAGCCACATGCCATCTTCTTTTTCTGTGAAAGACTTCCCAAACTCGCTGTTGTTGTTCTAAAGACAAGTCCCACGCTTTAAACACAAATTTTTATTGAAAAACAAAAAGCAAAAAATCACAGCTTCTTATTCACAGATTTCCAGAAGTTATGCCCAGGTAATTTAAATCCTCTAAACAGGTATAGCAGAAGTCAAGAGTCCAAGTACATCTGCAATTGTAATCATGAAAACGACTAAGAGGTCAAGTGGAAGTTTGTGAGCAACGTGTATGTAAAAATACATATAGATATTCATACTTGCAAACGTATTTACATGACATTGGTCTTGGGTTTTCATTTGGTTACACCCAAAAGTTTTATCGTTTCTTCAAGAGACAAATAAAACTCTACCCTAACAATATATTTACAAAATGAAATTTGATAATCAGAGCACAGCTCATCTGCCAATAGCATTAGTTTTGCTTGGCAGACTATATGGTACATATACCATATAGGTAGGAATCTGGAAGACCCACGGTCTAACATATAAGTAACATGGTAGGTCTTGCTTCACACCCATGATTCACAGAACCTTAAGTTCTCCAGGACACAAGCTCTGGAAGGAACATTTTAAAGTGCTTGTTTTTTCCCTAGGTTTTAAGCGCCTATGTGAGAAGCTGTGGCACAACTGGCTGTTAAAGATATACCCACAGGCCCACTGGTATGCCATAAACTCATCAGCTGTGGAAGCGCCAAAATTGGAAGACTCATAACAAGTTTGCATTATGGAAGCTTTCCAGATACAAAGACAGTCTTTCATTGCTGTCTCTTCACTTCCTCCTATGCTTTGGAGATGCAAACAGGGAGTGAGGATCATGGTCAGTCTGTAACAACTTGTTTCTGCCTCTCCTTCCTCCTCATGCTGTTCCTGTAATACAGTGTGGGGTCTCTCCATGGGATACAGTCCTTCACAAATTGCTCCAACATGGGTCCTTCCATGACTGCAGTTCTTCAAGAGCTACTACACTGTAGGTACTCTCCATGGGGTATAATCCTTCAGGAAAAGACCATTCCAGCATGGGTCCCTCATGGGCCACAGTACCTGACAAAAAACCTGCTCCTGTGTGGGCTCCTTTCCATGGACCACAGCAGCTGCCAGAAGCCTAGTCTGGTGTGGCCTCTCCAGGCTTCAGACTTCCTTCAGGGCACACCTACCTGCTGCAGCTTGGAGTCTTTCATGGGCTGCAGGAGGATATCTACTAAACCATGGACCTCCATGGGATGCAGAGGGACAACCTGTTTCACTGTGGTCTTCTCCATGGGCTGCAGGGAAATCTCTGCTCTGGCATCTGCAGCACTTTCTCCTCCTCCCCCTTTACCACCTTGGTATCTTCAGGGCTTTTTCCTCTCATATTTTCTCTCCTCTTACTGTTCCTATGAAGTGTTTTTTCACCTTTCTTAGACATGTTCTCACAGAGGCATCACAGTTTCACTGATGGGTTCAGCTTTGGCTAGTTATGGGTCTGGTCTGAAAACTGTCTCTGAACAACACGGCGGATGGTGGGGGGGACGGGGGGGGG
>WTSP01001458.1:0-11227 GCA_025331215.1 Actenoides lindsayi | reverse complement strand
CGCCGCACGGGAACAAGGCGGGGGGGGGGGGGGGGTGGGGGGGGGGCAGGCATCTGCTCACAGAGACAACCCCCATAACCTCCTCCCACAATTAAAACCTGTCCAGAGAAAGCCAATACAACTCATAAACTCCAGACAGCAATAAATTTCAAAAATATATATAAAGAGTTACATTTCCTTGCCACCACGGTATTATATGAAGGCTTTCAGTTGAGGTGTATCTGCAATGCTGTCAGTGCTCCACATCCTTATGGATCACGGTCATATACTCTCTATTTTTTGCAGCTGCTGTGCACCTACATTTGCCAGCACTGATGTAAAAGTACTGGGTGAATTTCTCAACTTAAAAGAACTCCTTCCAAGAGGAACAGCCTAGCCATATGGAGAAGCAAGCTCTACAAGTGAGATGAAGCACAGAAGGGAAAATGATTTAATCTAAATATGGACCTGCCTCCCAAGGTCAAATATTTATCAATTTACATGCGTGAAAGCTCCAACACTTTGAGATTCAGTAGTATTTCTAGAACAGCTTTGAGATTAACATTTCCTGTTAAAATGTCAAAACGTGTTTTTGTTCACCTTGCACAGGAACAACACAACACTCTCTTCCTCCTCTGTGCTCCGTGATCCACTTCTTCCTGTTCACTCCACTGACCTCCACCTCCAGTCAGAGCTCTAGAATTACAAGGCAAGTGATCTAAATTCATTCCTATGTAGTTTTCAACTATCCTGCACCCAAATCCAGTACAAATTTGATACAAATATTCTTTTCTTCTGGGTGGTGTTTGAGACTGCTGATTTTGTACTAAATTATGTTGCTGCATTAAGAAAAATTCCCAGCACTGAGACCAACTTAATGAGGTACCTCCAAGAATTAAATCATTGATATAAAATGACAGATAGGATTATAAAAGAGAAAACAGTGTTACATAAAGTGGGTAAATGAAAAACATTAGAAATTAATTAGGACCAGTTTATTACTATCTTAAGAGTTGTCCTGAAGAGAAAAGCGTATTTCCAAATAGTGTCATCCAAAAAAGGGGAAAAGGGAAACTGGGAGCCTCTTACAAATTATATGGTTAGAATTTTGTGTCTAATGAACAAACATTCATCACAACCCTAATAATTTTCTATTTACAGATCCCGTGTCTCTAATTAAACTTCTACCTTTGTCTTTTGATCACAAACTTCTCCATGCAAAAGAATTATCTTCCCCTGTGTTCAGGAGGCATGTATCACATCTTGGGTAGTATCATTGCTAAAAGCATTATAACCAGAAATAATATCACATCATTACTTTAACTAAAATCAATTTATTCCTCTACAATTGACAATATGGTACTAATGATGGAGGTGAATAGAAAGAGATTGAATTAAGGTATTTCCAATAACGAAAGAAAAAAAAAAAAAGAAAAAAGAAAAGAAAGAATCACAAACATTACCTTCTCAAATATGTATTCCTTTCATATGTTTATCCTGCTGTGATATAACTGTATAATGACAAGTCTGGTATGTTGGGCACTGAACCTCTAAAACCAAGTTCATACCTGGAGCAAAGTACTTCACATTCCCATCTCTCAGTTCTCTACTGTTTTAACTGTCTGGTCTATTCTGGACTATAAACACTTGACAGGAAGGCCAGTCTCTACTAAATGTCTGTAAAAAAGTTTACCAAAATGGTCGAACTGTCTCAGCTGTGGCTTCTAATTGCTACTCCAATGTGCACAAACTTAACACCTAAAGGACGTTTATCTTGCAATTCTATAATAAATTACAGAACCCTAAAAATGTGTAAGCACTTGTCCTAATCGTCAGTGTGTTTAGATGCATGCACAAAATTAAGCACGTATCAAAGAGTGTGCAGGAGCACGTATTCATCTGATCTGGTGGATGACATGGATCCATCAAACCTGAGGCACAGAGAATTCATAAGTATCTTTTATACATATCCCACAGCAATGGGCTACTTATAGTACTCTGTAAGTGACTTGCCAGCTCATTTTAAAATACTCTCCTAGGAAAGATGAAAACCTTGATTTAACATGCTACATTAAATGGTAATTTGGGAAATGCAGTTTTGTTTGTGCAACTGCAGATGTGAGAACATATTGCAAAGCAAGATATAAACTTGTTACATTTTTGATTAATAATTAAGTTTCCAGAAACAAGTTTTGTGACTATTTCTACTCAAAGTCAATTCCTGAAATAACAGGAAGAGAGTGCATTTCTTGCCTATTCAATGGAAAATGGAGTAGGATCAGCTTAATTAACATGGACAGTATTTTCTTATTTTAAAATCAGTTTGAACATGGTAATGTAGTATTTTGTGAACAGTATCTTAAAACAGATCACTAAGTTGCAGAACATTAACTTTAGAAGGTCACCCTGAGAGATGGCCAATGTAACAGAAAAGAGAGGGCCACAGAGACCAGCAAGACTGACTTGTAGATCTAAATACTGAACCCTTCTCCATGCTTCATATGGAGCAAGCTTTGTTCTCCACAAAGTAATACATTGATTAAAGTTTCATCCAAGTCAATTCTGAAAGAACTTGTGGAAGGAGTGTGTGTGTCTTTGTACATATATGTGCATGCAAGGAGAGTGCAACACTGTCTCACCTGATTCTTACCACCTGAAAGTTAGGGGTTTAAATGTTTGCGGTTTTTTCCTGCCTCTAAAACAGAAAAAGTATATTCAGATAACAGATAACCCCATCTTAAAATGGATGATACATTAAGTGCACCAATTCCCCCATATAGGTATCCATCTATTTTGGCTGTACAAGGAAACTATACAACGATGAAAGACTTGGCACCTACATTTAGAGGGCTACATTTCGAATTTCTTTAAGCAGTCTCACTTCAGGAAATGCAAGTCTAACTTTTTCTCCCCTGTCCATCCCTACATTCAATGCCATTTGAAGCTGCCCTTTTTTGACGCCATTCTCATACAATGGGCACAGATTCCTTCCAGTCAGGGGTTGAAAGTATTTCTCAAATACAAACTATGAATCTCTATTTTCCTGAAAAGTGCTGACAACTCTCATTTCTTGATGGAGAACACAAAGCAGCTTGGCCTTTCATCAATTTCTATGGGGAAAACTGCTTTAATCTTTAAGTACTTTCCATCTGAAAACTTTGGCACCACTAAAGTATTTTACTTTCATTAATATATAATTCCAAATAATTTAAATCCAATGGAACATTTTTACACAACAAGAAAACATTTTCCACTGGGTTTATTTATAAAATTTCTCTTTCCGCTGTGCCCCAGCTAATCTCTTTGATAGAACTCCCCTCATGAATTTCACATTTGCTGAATGCTAACAAATCTCTTCTCATTTTTAAAAGTACTTTACAGCTCTCTCTGCAATAAATTATCCAGTCTTTGTGCCTTTGTCCTCCAGTCCTGTGCACTCCATGGATCTGGTATTTATAGCTGTCTGGCACTGCACATACACGTGCATTTCCCTAACTCTGCCAAAACTTTCTCTTTGAACGCTCCCCCATAGAGAATCCACATGCAGCATTTACCTTTCACAGTCATATGAATAAGAATCCACATCAGTACAGAAGTTTTTTTTTGGCTGTTTTTAAAAACTGATAAAAATATCAGTATCATGTAAGACTGACAGGCTTCTCAAAACGATGGAAGTTTCTTAAAAAGTAAAGGTTTTGGTAGACAGTTCCTGTGGAGCTCATCGGTTTTCTTGACGACAAAATGTCTACAGTTATCTTTTCCTCTTTGTTTGGTAGGGATTTTTTATTTCTTTCAGGGCAAGCATTGAAAGGCATAACAGATTGCATGGAAATTAGACTGGGCTACAGCAAAAAGTTGTTTTATGGAATCCATGCTAAAACTCCCAGTTGCGTAATTGATGTTAACATTTCAACTCCGATACTGATGTGGGTAGAGATCTCCTTGCAAAATCATATCACCTCTTCAGCTTGCCAGCTGAAGGAAAGCTCATGCTCATCAGATGAATATCTAGAGAAATCATGCTTTAGAACTTATTTAGATTCCTGTGTGATTAAACATATTTTGCTTCTGTGATTAAATATTTTTTGCTGTTCTTGGATTGATTAATTTCCTTATGAGACATATTATTTCTTTCAGGTCAAATTTGATCTTCATCCAAACCTAGAGAAACGTAGAGAAAACAAATTTCTTTGCAGTTTGTTCCCTCCCCCCCCAAATATAAGATTTTATAAGATAAGGTTTTATAAAACCCCCTTTTAATGAAACAAAACAAAGAGAAATCTGAATTTTGTTTTAAGAAGTAAGCCTTTGATGGCACAATTCTCTACAACATGAGCTATCTTTTTTCTTTTCATCTTGAAAAGGGAGAAAATAGGCACATTTAACAGACATTTTTCTTTCCAGAAGAACAAGAACTGAAAAAAAAAAAAAAAATCATTACAATTTTAAATGGCAGGGTAGCTTATAAAATATGCAGTTGATTACATAAAAATAGATTTTTATACATAGCTATATAATCACAGATTTTTCTTGGGCAAAAGAAGAAATATTTGTAATTTTTGGAGAAAAATAGCAACAATAATTGTTTTCTTCATTTTGGAGAAATACATGTTAATTTTGCAGTACTCCTGCCAGCAACACCTCTCACTGGTAGGAATTAGAAGAATAGGAGATATTTGAGATAGCGACATACAGTATGGCTCCTGACCTAAATAATTTTGATGGATGCATTATCATCATTTATACCTCACACTCTGAACCAATGGTACTTCTTTATGTCAAACCTTGTGTTCTACTTTAACTGAACTGAACCAAAACATAAACTCTGCTGGAATTTGAAGAAGCTCAAGGAATGCGTTTTTTAAAGTATCAGGGAAGTTTGGTACTAAACATCCATGTGACTTTAAAAGGGGACTAGTCCTCTAACTGCTCCCTTTGACCTAGGAAATGTTTCCCCAAATCTCTGAAACATCTAGAAAAAGGAAGGCAGGAAATCATGAAAGATGTGACTAACTGGGTCCTCCGTTAAGATGAAGATTGTTAGGTGGTTGTCATTCTAACTTGAAAGGAGAATATTTTTTTTTTATTCCTGGTTTATAGAGGTTATTTTAGAATTAAAGCTTGTCCTAAGATAAGTGATGCCATTTGATCCGTCACTGGAACTCAATTTTAATTTCATCAGTGAGTCTGTCTCACAGTTTCTTGTTCTTCCTTCTTAACCTTCCCGACAATTCAGGTTGTCCACTGAAGTTCAATGCTCTCTGTCCAGTCCAGGCTTCTGAATGTTGGCAGCCGCAAGGTCAGGATTTTTGCTACCTTCTTCCCTTTGTAACAGATTTTGCACCATCAGGTGTCCCCTCACAAGCAACTTAAATCATTGCTTACTTTGATTCCTGATATTGCACAAGGATATCATCTTAAATACCGCTTCCTACTTTGCTGTTTACCATTTAGAGCAAATAAAGCCTTGGATTCCATCTGGTCTCAGTAATATCAACAGACATTAACCACACAATGTTGAACATTAAATACAACATTTCTTACTTGGCCACTCTTAGATCTTTTAAAGAGCCAGAAAACATGGTTTCTAATGTTTTGAAAACAATGTCAATGTTAAGAGGATATATAAGATGAAAATCTTATCTGTTTTTCCCAATTTCCCATGGGTAATAAAAGCTATTATCCAATTACACACACCCTAACTTGAAAAAAATCTTTTCAGTTATTTTTTCTCTCACAATTGGGATTTACATAAGAAGAGCTTCTGAATACTTTTGATAAAATCTGTTGTTTGTCCTTTCCTTTAGTTCCTTCCCTTTGATGGTACGAAATAGAATTTGAAACTAGTATTACTGTCAGATAAATTGAACATGGTATCATATCATGAGATGATATACAACTTGGTCAGAAAGAAATAACTCCTCACAAGATCTACAAACAAAATTCTGCCGCTGCTTTCTGCAGTCTGTGACTGTATATTGGCAGAACAGGAGTTGCTAGCAAAATGTACGAGGCTCTGCCAAAGCTATTCCCCAATCAAGGGATTATTTTCTGAGCTATCATTTCAGGGATCAAGATATATGGAGTGACAATTGTTCTATTCGTTTTCTCACATTTGAGGACCTTGGTTTTATTTATAGTGGATAAGAGATTTCCATGCATCCATGTTTTTTCTTCGGTGTTAGTGCAAGTTTGTTCTGATGAGTAAATAAATTTAAAAATTAATGTGAAATTTACTTTTGTCATGTACATCCAAGATGCACTTCTTGGTTGCTTGGGTTGTTTATTCTTACACGTCACCATTAGTAATGATGGCTTTCCCAGAACACTTAAGTGCTTCTGACAGCCTAGAATTACCTCATAAATCGCATGATCTTACTGTTTTTACTGGTATTCCAAGCCTTGATCTAATGAACTGGCAAATAGGAACTGGAGAGATAGATACAGTCTAAATGAAAGTCAAGGAGTTGTTTCCAGTCTAACTCCTACTTTAATTACCTCTAGCTGTAGACATGTCACAGCTTTTCTGAGTTGTTCACTCTGAACAGAAAGATTCCTTCACATAGTTAAATAAAATCTTTTCAAAGAATTGCTAATATGAGTGTAGAGGCCATTCTTATCCATCACTGGCCAGTTCAACAAGAAGTCTCTGAGATTTCTTTCATCATTCAGTACTTCAGCCCTCCCTCAAACATCTTAGGCATTATTACTCTTTAACTTCACAAAAACAAAACCATACCAAGAGATTTTCTCTCCTGCTCTTCACAAAAATCTGTATCTTAGCCTGTTTGGGTGACTATATATGTATATCTGAGAATTACGGTTACCTAAGACATCTCTCACTGACATCTCAAACAGATTGTGTTTTCAATACTTGTACTTGTTCCTTCATGTTGCCTTGTTGTTTTGATCATCTCATTGCACTGAAGTTTTTTCAGCATCTTGTACCTTGCCTGTTTTCCCCAGACAATGCACTGATCGTAGATAAGGGATTTTTCAGATGTAGATTATGTTTACTACAGATATGTCATGTCAAAATTACATTAGGGAATTACTGTCTGTGGAGGGCCAAAAGTCCAAATCTTAAGAAACCCTGAGCTATCTCTTTTCTTACTCCTCTCCTTTTTTTTCCCCTGTGTACCTTGCAGTTTCTTCTCTAGTCATTTTAAGAGTGAGATGCTAGTTAGCCTCCCACTGTTATGCCAGTGGGAATGAGCCATGTACTGCATGGATTACTGAAAACACACCTTCGACCATCTTCCCTTTTTTGTCACCAAGCTGTTTCTTCTTTCTCTGAAAAACTAATCCTTCCACTTTCTTATTCATAAAAGGCATTTCTAAATAGGTTTAGGTCTCACATAATAACTAAAATAATGAGAAAAATTAATTATCTTTCAAAAAATGAAATATAAACAAAAAAGTTATTTAAAGTGATAGCCATTCGCCTTCTAAATGGAAGACCAGCCTCCAGATGGATTCTGGACATGCCCCTGTTTTTAATGACTTCAAGCTCTAACTGCTCAATAGGAAAGGCAGGTTTCAGTGTTAAATGCCATGAATGGAGCATGCTTTCTAAATAATTATTTTCAACTAGAACAAGACTTAAGAAATTTAATACATGAATAAATACATCTGTGTATACATCATAAGAATATGCATGCATGTTTTCTATGGCTCTGGATCAGATTTTTTTTACTGTAATGCAAACTGTACAGCTGCTCATTTTAAACAAATATAAATCTTTACTATAAAAGGGTATAGATGTTAGCTTAGACATCTTTAAAAGAAATAGGCAGAGAAGCCAAATAAAAGTACATCACTTTGCAACTGTGGCTAAACGTATTTGTCTTATTTATATACTTCATGTTTAGTTTAACAAGAAGAGTTCATTTCAATTCTGGGGTAAAAGATACTTATGGAAATGAATGCACTATTCTGCAAGAGCCTAACAGTTGATGAGAGGAGGATGTTTAAATTGTCTCATAAAGCATAGTTAACACCCACAAAACATTGCTTCACATGAAATAATTACATTTTAAGTTCTGTTATGAATGAATATCTCTTTTTTAACTTCGTATTTGTAAAACATCTAACAAAATTGTGTCTTTATCCAGAAGCGGAGCTCCTAATGGCTACCAGACTATAAGCAGCCCATAGAATGTAGGTAAAGGTTTTGAATGTTTGGCATGACCTATTTTCCCTTGACTCACACAGCCATTCTGGAACACAACACAGGCTTTCAATAGTCAGAAATTGCTTACTCCATCTCATATTCTCCTCTAAGAGCAAAATTGCTAACTTGCATTAAAATCAACTGATGTCACTAAATTGCATTATTGTCGTTGACTACAGTAATGCCAGAATCTTTCTTGCACTCATGGTTTTCTTTCATGATATGTCCCAATACACAAAAAGATGGAAGAACAACCTACTGGCTTAAAATCATAAACCCAAAGAAATCAAACTCATCTCAAAAACATCTGCCAATTATAGTCCTTAGGTGCATTGTGATGCAGACATTTGGGTTCCTATCCTGCTCTTTGCACAACAATCAAAACCGGTTTCCACATCTCCTATGACATTTTCTGATTGCCATCTTATAAATGAGAACAATAATCTGTAAAGTATAATAAAAAGAAGGTAAAAGGTATTCAGAACCACTCAAGTGAGAGGGCTTTGCTGGTCAAAGTCTAAGCCAGTTGTTAATAGGCAGTTGTATGCATTGCTTCACATCTTTCTACATGCAATAAGTTTTCTTCATTTCTCAAAAAAATTTACCTTCTGAAGACAGAGATCATGATTTCTGTACTTGGACAATGCCTAACAAAATAAAGCAGTAACAGAAATATGTTTTCAGTTATCTTTGTTTCTGCCTGAGTTTTCAGCTAATCCTGTTTTCTCTATGCCAAGTTTTCAGGCACTGTCTGAAGTATTTCCACAACTTCACTAATTTAAAAGAGGAGCACAAGTCCTCTAATTTTGTTCTCTCGTATCTTTTGCAGGAATGGGGCTTCATCCATAAGGCATTTTGAAATAGACTATCTATAATTGGGATTTCTACAGAGCTGGGAAATGTGCTGGTGATGGTTTTAGAAAAAAAGACTGATAAGAAGATTGGTTGGCTGGCACTCTGTTATCTATGTGAATGGACCAAAGGCAGGAGTACTGTGGGGTCTGGGAGAAAAGAAGGCAGACTGTCAAACAGAATTTGCCATTACAAAAACATTTTTCTTTATCTTGGTTATCACAGGAGATTTAAAATAGCTGTCACTTTATGTAAACTTCTTTTGCTGTTCAAATAGCAGCCTTCTCAAATGAAAACCTTGTTTTTCATTTTATTTTTGGACTTTAGAGCTGACCAAAGTAGTGCCCTTCACTTCACTGAACTGCTCGATCAACAGTGAGCAATATACTTCACCTTCTTTTATATATATCAATCTTAAGTCTGCAAAGAAGACCACTGAAAATTAATAAAACATTTAACAGTTTCATGTAAATAATGCAAGAACATGTCTTTGTTGACGTACTTAAAGTAATTTGCTGTAAAGATTGCTTTACAACTAACAAAACACTGCATATATCACCCCAGGCATTATGTAAGGCTAGCAGCTTCTATGCTAGCATTTGCAGGAATAAGCAAAATCAGTTCAGCACAGTTCACAGCTGTGATCACTGGAGTAAAGCTCAGGGTCTAGGGGCCGTTAGCTCTGATATTGTACTAAAAAGGCAGCTGTATTTTACTACTGGTCCACTGGGCCTGATGCTCATAATTTTTAAATGGCCTGTTAGTTGCAGCAGTGGCCTCAAGCTACCTCTTATTTCATTTCCTATTAACATTTCTGTATCTTTAAACTACTTTATTTTCTTAATTAGCACATATTCATTCATAATTCCCAGAGAGTCTGTTGATATATACAAAAAAAAGGAAAATGACAAAACATCATTAACAGTGGCTGAAGAGTTAGTTGAGTAAATGTGACTGTGATAACATGCACCCAAACCAAATCAATCACACAAAACACCAAAGTGCAAAAATGCCTCTGTACATGTTGCTTTCCTCTGCAATACTCTGCAGGAACAAACTGACTGTCCTAGGATAACAGATTAGTATTGCTTATAGGCATATTGAAGAAAGGCAGACCGCTGTAGGTAGATTTTTAAAGAAAACTGTGTTCAATTTTTATTATTTTTTTTTAGCTATAAAATTAGATTTAAAAATATTAAAAACAATTTTCCACAGTTGTCATGATTCTGGCAAGACCTACTCAAAACAAGTTGTTATAGAGCAAGTTCTTCATTCTCTCTGGCACCACCTTGCTGACTCTATGTTCACTTCCAGGAAACATTTCATTAACAGAAATGGAAACTCTTCCTAAGTAAGGACTGCAATACATTTACTTTAATGCATATATGCTATCATATTTATTAGAAGTATCTCTGCCATTAAGACCTATTAATTTCTGGTAGCCTGTCCTGGTTTCAGTGGGACAGAATCATAAGCCAGCCACGGTCTGCAGGCCATTAGCCTTTTAGAGTCAGACAGGACAACTGACCTGAGTTTGGTCACAGGTGTATCCCATCCCATAAACTTCATGCTCTCAGAAATTTGCTGAAGACATGGATTCTCCTGCTTGGAGCTGCTCCTGCCCTTCCTTCTGCTTCTCCCCATCCCGGGAGGGGCTTGACTTATCATTCTGTTCCCATGGACTGCTTTCCTGTTTATTGTGACCACTATACATTTGCTGGGCTGAATACAAGGTTGTTTACTTTATATTGACATTGGTATTGGTTCAGCTGTTTTATTACATCTATTTTTGTTCAAACCTGTGACTCTCCTCTCCTTTTCTGGATGATCACCTTTCTCTGTTGAGGAGTCATCAGATGATAGAACAATTACTACAGTTTAGCCCCAGGTAACGGCTAAACGTAGACACAGTCCAAGCAACACGTGGTTTTTTTTTAAAAAAGCCACAATATATTTCTCTTTAAAATGTTTTACAAACTTTCCACTTCCAACATACAGAAAACTCATTAGTAATTAGGCCCAGTCAGGATGGGTTTATAAAAGGCAGGTCCTGCTTGACTAACCTGAGCTCCTTCTACAACAAGGTGACCCACCTAGTGGATGAGGGGAGAGCTGTGGACATTGTCTACCTGGACGTTAGTAAAGTCTTTGACACTGTCTCCCACAGCATTCTCCTTCAGAAACTTATGGCACAAGGCTTGGATAAATACACTCTGCACTGGA
>WTSP01001457.1:0-17174 GCA_025331215.1 Actenoides lindsayi | reverse complement strand
CCAGCCGGGCTGGGAATCTCTCCAGACAAGGAGACTCCACAGCCTCTCTGGGCAGCCTGGCACAGGCTCCCACACCCCCAACCAAAGGTGTTCACAAGGAAATGGAGAGCCAAACCCAAGTGCTGCATTAGGCAGATCTTTGTTGGCTTTTTCCCCTTATTTTTATCCCAGACTGGGTCGTTTCACCCTCTACAGGGTCCCATCCACTCCCACTCTCCCAAGCCCTAAGGCACTGGAGGACAAGTCCATATAACCAGGCCCATGTCACCTCAGGGGTGGTGCCAGGTAGCCCAGGCATGTTCCCATCACTGATGTTGCTACAGTTTGGACCTTCCCCCACACCATGAAAACACTCCCCTGACAGGCAGGAGTGTATGAAAATAGTCTTGTGTGCACATGAGGTTGAAATTTTTTTCAGGCATGTGAAATTCCAGCCCTGGTACCAAGTCTCCTCATGCTCAGCTTCCAGCAAGTTCTCTCTGCACCTCCCTTTGACCAGCACAAGCACCCAGGATCCTCTCAAGCCCTACTGTCCCAGTCGTCTGTGTACTGAAAATGAAATGAAGCCACGAGGAATGGCTTAGCCGTGGTTAATCCACGAGACAGTCTCAGGAAGATACATCCTGGTGAGGTCAGAGCAGTTTGTGGGATCCATCACTTGCTGCCATCTCCCACCAGACACCCACCAACACCCCAAACAACCTGGCCTCACTGCTGAGGTTGAAGACAACACATTCAGAGCCTGAAGGGCTATGACAGCACATGGTGTTCCTCCTGGGAACATCTTCACAAGGATGAGGAACTGAGGAAGAGAATCAGAGTGCCAGCTTGGAAGGGACAGGAAGGGACAGAGAGTGCACACAGGTGACAGCCACAGGGTACACCTCAAGTCCTCCCATTTATTTTCTTATTTTGAAGTTGTTGTCAAAGTATGGAAACACCCCACCCTGCAGCCCTCACCAGCTTCAGCCCTGGAGAAGTGACAGCCTGTGTGCCCTCCGTCACAGCCCAACACCATGGAGCAGCCACCACTGCTAGGAACAAACCCAAACCCACTTGGTTAGAATTATGTTCTCCTGCAGTGCCTTTTTTCACCATTATCAGGTATTCCTCCTGTGAAAATAACCTCCAGCACAGACAACATCTGTGCCCAGATCAGCCCTGGGGAAGGCAGGGGGGTTCTGCTCCCCACCCCTGAATAAGGCCGGCTGCTCTTTCTGTGCACAAGCCACCCTGGCCATCAGATCCTGGCTGGGCATCCCAGAGCCATCAGCACCTCAAGGCAGCTGGAGACAACCAAGTTAAACACCTATTACCAAAGAAAGGTATTTAAAAGGGGGGGGGGAAAGGGTTAAAGCACTCTTGTGTCACTCATCTGTGTCTGCACATTGACCTTGAAGGACAGAACACTAGAGCACATTTGCTCCACAAGTCTGAGATAAGTCCCCAGAGAACCTCACTCCAACCCAAAGAGACAAACACCGTCGTTAGCAAGACAATGACCAAACTTTTTTCACTAATCCCTGGAACTCTCCCAGTCAGGGCACAGGAACTGTTTTCCCCACCATCAGGTTACACCCCCCAGCAGAATATCACCCCCACTTTTCTAGCCCAGCACTCAGTGCTCGCTCAAACAGCTCTGAAGCCCAGCTGGGAAGCTGTTACCTGGAGCAGACAGGGAATGAACTGAAGGTCCCGTGGCCCTGGTGAGGCTTTCAGAAAAGAAGCGGGTTAGCACGTGCTGCAAGTGGCAGCTTGAGGCAGAAGTCCTGCGTTTATTAAAAGCAGAGGTGTGGCTGTGCCAACCAATCTCCATGGGCAGAGTAGTTACAGGCAAGAGCACTTTCAACTCCTCCAGCTGCCAACACCCCGATTCACCCCGACTTCTGGTGTTTCAGAAGAAGTGTGTCTCCTCCCCGGCCCGGCTAACGCTTGCCTTTAGCCATCAGCCTCCTTTCCCCCCAGCAGCAGCGGCATTCAACCCCCAAGATGAACTTTCATGCTCAAACTGTGCCATCAAACACTCGAAAGCCAATTTGCCCCACATGCTGGGGTTTTTTTCCCCCAGTTGTTCAGACTTTGAAAGGTCTAGTCCTCTGGATCTGGGCTGGCAGCAGAAGCAGCAAGCGAGAGGACAGAAGATGATACTAAAGAGCAAGCTCATTCATCGGAAATAAGCTACTTGGGAGATGTTTTCCCAAGGTGAGGTCCGTTCCTGGCGATGGAAACCCTGGGACCTCCTGGGGCAGAGCCTGCTGAGACACTACTAACCTAAGAGGTTTCATCTCCACCTGTTTTCATGACTCTTTTTTTTTTTTTTTTTTTAGAAGAGCATGAAAATAAACCTTTATTTCAGTTAACACCCACCGATATTAAAGATATATGTTCACAGTTTGAGTTCTTGACACAAATGGACTGGAAGAGGCAAATTGACATCTACCAGAACAGCAGACGGACCCACTGGGGAGTACAAGTGGTTGTGGAAAGAAAACCAAGGCCATCATACGTGACATGCCATCGGGGAAGCTGCTCTACAGCAGGAGCAGGGCAGGCTGCTGACCACAGCCGGCTAGCCAGGCCCTGAGCGACTCGCTGCCTGGCCCAGAAGTCATCTGGAAGAAGAGAAAAAGCCGAGTGGCAACTGAAAAGGCAACCAGACAGAGTTTGGCTGCGGGGAGGGAGGCTGCTGGTATGGAGAACACCGGTCCCTCAGCGTGTCTGTACCGAGGTGTTTGTTCAGTGGTGTTACCCAGGGTGGCCCTAGTGCCGGAGCCGCGACACGTCCCACCAAAGCAAAGGGAGACAGGAGGGAACAGCTCGGTGCTGGGCCCTGCACTCAGCACCTGTGCACCAGCTGCTCCGAGTCAGGATGAAACCAACCCGAGAGCTTTCACCATCCACCATTTGAGAACTTGCCTCCTCCTCACAGCGTGGGACGTCAAACTAGAGGTGAGGGCACTAAAAAAAAGGCGAATTTGATGATATTAACAGTGGTTTACAACAAAAAAAAACACCCAACTTTTGTAGAAAATAGTTTGGATAAAGCAAGCCAGCTCAACACCACAATTAAGGGGTTTGCTATTTCATATTCCAAGGTCTCCGGTACTTTTTGCCTGTCCTGTACAGCTTTTAAAAAAATAGGGCGTTCCCTTTTGTTTTCTACCTACCTAGTTAAGAAACTACAAATACGTTATAAGCTGTCCAAAGTGTAAAACATTAAATAAAATGAGAAACCTGTTTCTAGCCTCCTAACAACTGCTGCAGATAAAAACCCTAAGAAACCCTCTGTATCAGCCATTCTCTCGACTCCTCTTTGCGTACTGAAGTGGTCACGTTCCCCTTCGCAGGGATTAAATTAAACCTGTGACGAATTTCTACAGGGCTGGGAAGGGATGGAAAGGGTTTCTTATAAACTGAAAAACACTCATTTGTCAGCTAGCGATCAGAGCTCGGACACCGCACAAACCCAGAACAGAACTGCCAGGGAAAACCAGGTTGGAAGGGACCTCGAGGATCCTCTGATCCAACCTCTCTTGGGAAAAACACGGGTCTAGAGAAGATGGCCCAGCACCCTGAATCTTCCAGGTGTCCAACAGTGGGGCCTGTGATGGAGAGGGGAAGCACCGGGGGTTTGGTTTGCCTCTTTCTGCAGCGTCACGCACGCGGTGCGGTGCCCCGTCTGCAACGGTAGAGCCAAACCTCCCGCGGCTCTGACGTACTCCGGGGGCTCAGTCCCACACCCCACAGTCCAGCTGGACTTACCCGAGCAGCAGTGAGCACCTTCCCCCACCTCCCAGCTCCAACAGCAGGAAAGGTTCCTCCCCATCTACAGGGAACCCTCAAAGACAAAACATAGGTAATTTTAAAAAAAAACTTTTTTTTTTTTTTTTTGGGCCAACAAAGCATCTTGTTCTGTTGGAGGGAGGAGGGAAATAAAAGGTTAAAAAGGGTGAGTGAAAGGTGTAATACATTAACTTTTAAAAACCAGTTAGACCAATTACCCACACATCATCAATACATGGGTCTTCCACTATAAACCACTGTGCTCTGGATCTTTTCCAAGGATCTGGTATCCGCTTTGTAGAAAGATTTTCACGTAAACAAGCTACCAAACGTAGATGAAAAATGACTGTTTTTCCAAGGCTGAAAGGAAGCATTAAAACTAAAAATCCTCCAGGAGTTAGTATTCCATACAGCACTAACAAGCCTGCCAAACTAAAACTTCACATATTCCGAAAGACCACGGGCTGATAAAAATCTGCTAAGCAGGAATCAAGGAAACGGAAATAGTGTGCAACAATTCCAACCCAGTTTGTAGTTTGGGGAAAACTTCTAAAATCCTGAATTAAAAACAAACAAACAAACCAACAAAAAAAAAAAATAAAGCCAACCCACAAATGAAGTGAAAGCTTTTAACTGGTACACACTGTTCACACCTATATTTCAAGTTTGGAAACGCATATTTTCAAGCAGCAATACAAAAAAGTATCCATGAAGAATGCATAATCTCTGAAAAAATTATGAAAACATCCCTGCTACCATTACATTTCTAAATACAAAACTGACTACCATATTGTTGCTTCTGTGTAGCGAGAGAAGTTCATTTTCAAAACAGATAAAATTCAGTCTTTTAGGTGTGAATGGTATGAATGACAGTCTCCTTTTTTTTTTTGTTTGTTTTGTTTTGTTTTAAATTTCTTAGTTGTTTAGGATCCTTAAGCATGCAAGCCTCGGAGAGGAAGGCCCGACGAGGGCAGGGTTGGCTTATGACATCCAGTTTAGGACAGAGCTGGGAAAGCCTCTGGGTCATCTACATCAGGAGCAGAAGCACTTGACTGAAAGAGAAACAGCAGAAAGTTACTAAGCCTGGAGTGGCATCAAGCCCTGCTGCGGTTCTGGCAATTCAGGGGGACAAGGTTGAGCCTCTGTCCCTGTGCAGACAGACTGGGCAGCACTCAGACAGGGCAGGGGGACTCCTGCACCTCAAACAGGGGTGGGAATTCTTTAAAGTTATTTTAATCTTCAATAACTACCTTTAACTTTCAATAGGGAAACACCAGGATTCAAAGAGTACAACAGAGTAAGCATCTAGTAGTAATTTGTCCAGCACTAGAGAAACTTTTTTCCCCTACTAGTGCTACAGGAAAGGCCAAATCAAGTTTCACATGTTTGAATTTCTCCCCAGTCTCAAACCAGCTATTGATAAAAAGAATATGCCAACCTAGCCTTAGTAATTAATATGAACCAAAAATCTCCTCAGTACTTCCCAACAGAGGTTTTTAGAAGGCTATGCACCACACCTAAAAAAGTGTGTTGCAGTGAAATTAAGTATTTTAGAATACTCTTCACGTAGCCCATAAGGGATGTGGACGAGAAGAGCAGGAGAAGAGCCAGATAGTGGAATTTCCTGTAAATATATTCACTTCTCTAGAGACATATTTAAACCATTCCAATAAAAGTTGCATCAACACCTACAGGCAAGACTAAGACATTGCAGCAGCAGCCAGCCCACAAACTAGAGTTAAAGTGAGGAGGGTTTTAAGCCTGTAGTCTGCTGTTGGTTTCAGCTGAGGAACTGTTACACAAAAGCAGCAATCAAGCCCCAAAAGGCACTCGGGTGCAGGAGGGGAGCTCCCACCCCTGCAGCAGGAGGGTCTGGTTCACAGGGAACAAGAGATCACCAACCTGGTTGGGTGTGTGGATCACATCAAACTCCTTAACCAACTGGAAGGGAATAAAGAGAATCAAAATCAATTCCAGAGAAGTCTGAAACTACTTTACAAGAGCATTCTTGAAGAAGCAGGAGGTCCTTTTAATGACAACTCAAGAGTAAACACCACCAGCATTTAATTTTGATTCCTTAAAGTTTTCTTATACTGCTATCAGGGGAGTTTTCTAACTAGGAAGACTAAAACTTAAAGTGATCCAATGTAAAAGTGAAAAAGTCTGTGTCCTGAAAGAGACAAAAACGAGCAATTCTGGTCTATGCAAAAAAACCACAGACTGAATTCCTTTTCTACTGAGTAATAATTTGATTAAACGCATTTAAGCCAAATAAGTGACGCATAGTAAATCAAATCTTTACTGTAGAGAAGTTGTGGATGCTTCATCCCTGAAATTTAGATTAGATCTAAGGAAGAAGTTCTGCTCTCAGAGGGTGGTGAGTCCCTGGCACAGGCTGCCCAGAGCAGCTGTGGATGCTCCATCCCTGGGGGTGATCAAGACCAGGTTGGGTCTAGTGGGAGGTGTCTGTGCCTATGGCAAGGGGTTGAATGACAATCTTTAAGTCCCTTCCAATCCAAACCATTCTAGGCTATGATTCTATACTACAGTAGTTCAACTTCACATGTTCTTTCCTGAGCCCATTCAGTCCTTCTCCTGAATATTTCCCTTAGGGCTTTAGGGGATTAGAAGATGGGAGAAAAAACCCAAAACCAAACCAAATCAAAATTTCAGATTAGCAAAAAACCACCAAGAGTCCTATTTCCACACGACAACTCTAAACTCCTCACATTCAAGCTGTAACGTGCTGCTGTAGAACCAGTCTTTCCTCCCAACAGGTCCCACTGCAGACATACTGTCCTGATCATGTCTGAAAATAACCACTCTAGGACCTGCTGTTCTGATCTGACACAAACAGAAGCATCTCACAGTACATTCAGAACTGTCTGTACCACGGTGTCATTTTTGGGCTTTAGATACAAAGATGGGCACTTTTTTTTTTAAACTAACCTACTCCCCACCTTCCCTTTTTAATGTTTAATAAGAACAGTGCTAAAATATTCCTCCTCTTGGCCTAACAGTAACCTAGTTTAAAGTAAGCTTGTAAGAACTTGACTTGGGTTTAGAAGGTGGCATCTGCTGTCAGAGCAACTCCCCCAGAAATAAGGAAGACATCAAATATTTACTAAATCCTAAAACAACTGCAACTAAGGTCCTTTGTGGATGAAAGCTGTAGGTGCTGACCTTGTCAGTTCTGCCTCCACGGCTGGCCCTGCCGCCACGTCCTCGGCCACCCCGTCCCCCTCTGCCACCACGTCCGGGGCGGCCGAGGTCTCCAAAGTTGATCTCCAGCTGGGATGTGATGTCATTTGCTGGCTTGCGGAAGTGATGATCCATTACAGAGTCCTCAGCGTGAGCCTGAAACAAGGGGTTTGTCATGAGTGAGGAAAAAAACAACCCAAAGCACCAATGAAACCTTCCCATCTGCAGTTGCACTCTTACCACCGCAGCGTGCGTGTCTCGCCTCCAAACGCACTCCCAAGCTGATGATTGATTACCTTGATTAAGTTAGAAGATGGTGCAGGAATTGTTAGGAATCAAGTTATACCACTTGTGCAGACGACAGAACCACATGCGGGTAATCAAATAAGTGCTTGAGAAAACAAAAGATGTTTCACATTTTCAAGGTAATTCGGGGAAGCTCGGGAGGAGCTGATCCCAGACCAAGCAAGGACAGAACCTCATTTTCTAGTATTTCTGCTCACTTGAGATCCTGAGAAATCTTCAGGTTCTACTAATTAATTTTGTTTGGTTGGTTTTAAATACTTACTTGGTAACCCATCTTTATGTTGCTCAATTTACACTCATTTGCTTAGGCCTGTATAAATGTTTAAAACAAGGGAGATGGTAAGAATCCCTTAGCGGCTTGCGTCAGCCGTAACCAACGGCAAACGAGGCATAAACAGTTCAAACACAGTGGAACTCGAGCAGCTAAACCATTAATGCTAAAACAAAGGGCACCAGTCTCACCAGTTCAGCTGAAAAAAAAAAATAAAATGTGACTCTTGCCCCCTTTACCATGGTACAACATTCTCCCATGGCTGGTCAGTTCCCAGTGCACTGGAGGTGAGAAACAGGAGCAAGGTATGCACCCAAGAGTTATAGCTAAAGCTGCTGTTCGGCACCGGCGAGCGCACTTTAAATCATTACACACCGAACACAAAAAGAACCGAGTGCTTTTAAAGTCATTATTCCTTTGTACAAATAATTTTTCCACGACTAGAGTCAGTTTTTGGCACCTGTGACAATACATAAAATGTAAAAGTGACCACACCAGATGAGACCAAGAGTTCATCTACCCCAGTGCTCCGCCAATCACCTGCCTGACTGTTGTGTTTTGGAAACAACAACAACATAAGCCACTTTCTTTGCCTGTAAGCCCCTAACTTCTGGCCCATCAATTCCCAGTTTACTTGCTTTTTTTCCTACAGAAGTGCCATGTGAAAGCTCCAGCCTCCTGACTCTTTACTTACTTTTCTTGTGGCATTATTACACAACACACTTCCCAAGGCAGCAGATTGTGCAATCAAGCCCCATACCCTTTAATTACTGCTTGCGGATCCTTCACAAGGCACCCGATGGATACAGAGTGCTGCAGTTAAAAGGCTGAAAGCTGCTTTCATGGATTCCTTGAGTCAGTCACAGGAGCCATAAAGAGCCTCTCCCCCACCAGTTTAACTATTTACTTACCCCCTACTTCTCCCCCACCAATCTACCAAGTCCTTCCCGTGCCGGATATACATCTGACAGTGGAGGGCACCACAACTCAACCAGGCACAACGAGAAATACCCCTCCACACTGCACCATCTCACATGTCTCTCACTGGGATGTACTGCGTGTAACAACTGGGCCCCGTCCTGCTCCTGATGGCATGGATTGGACCTGTAAACCCTTCCCTCAGAGCTCGCTTTTCCAACCTTACAAGTGAGCCAAAGCAGAGGAAGGTCATCCCGCACCTCAGCCCGCCGCGGCACTGCTCAGAGGCAAGTAAACCAGTACACAACACCTTTGTTATGGTTTGGATTCTTTTCTTACTATTTAACACGTTATCTACAGCTTTGATCACCGCAGGGTAGGGTGATTATGTTTTCAACTCGCCGGTAGCCACGTGACATTCTCTCTTGTGAGAGGTGGTATCAGTACAAGAATCCTGCCATTCCTTCCCCACGCTCTCACTGCTCAGAAAAGACATGCTGGAGCCTACCCACCCCAGCCTGTTTCCACAACTTCACTTTAGGTTTAACCGCTAAACCAACAAATAGCAAATCCTACTTGTAACCTGATGATTTTGTTATCAAAAAACTAAAGCTGCTTTAAACCACCAATAAAAGCCTTGGCATATTCTCCTCATCCTGTCGCTGAGGTGACAACCGACAGACATCTCGTAGAAATCGCTTATCTGGAATCATCTTCGGGAAGCATTTAATTCATGTGTATTGGCAGCTCGCAGCAGTGCCCTGATCTAATAACCAAGAGCTTCTTGAAGACACCGCTGCACTTAGGGGTCTTGGGGAAGGCTGTCACAGAGGAAGAACAAGCTACTAATGGAAAGGGGGCCAAAAGCAGGCAGCGAGAGATGGAAAAACAGCAACAACAAAAAAACAGAGACTCATGCTGGAAGCATTTATGGGAATGTTTGAATTCAGCTCAATTAGGAGCAAGGGTATTAATGATGAAGGGACCTATATGGTGCACAGTTAGACAACAGGCATGGACAGAAGAGCTCCGTATTTTATCTACTTGAATTCTCTGTTTTTGCGACTTAATATCCAGACCTTCCTTTCAGAAGGGGCTCATATGAAAACACAGGTATTGCCAGGTAGATATAAAGGATCAGTACCTCATTTGACTCCAGCAGACTCCCCTGCATTTCTGTCATCGCCTTTGTCTGATGAAAGTTGCGTGTCCACGCCAAAGTGACAAAAGGAACAAAGGGAGAAAACAAAAGGAAGAAATGAGACTCAACTACATACAGAAACAACAGGTAATAAGGTCACACGAGCTTGCTGGGTACAGATGTCACCGAGCACACAGAGCAGCAAAGGGATGAGAGCAGCAGCAGCACAAGCACCCAGAAAGACCAGAGGAGGGACTACACCAGAGGCATGGAGAGAAAGCGGAACGGCAGATCGGTACCAGGAAAGGTTCAACGGCAGCTGCTGGCAACCCGAGCAGAGCGCGGGCACGCAGGCTGCTCTCAGCACGCCCCCGCACGCACCAGACAGATCAGAGGGTGGCATGTTTAAAATGACTGCTAAAGAGGTCAGGTTTCTGCACAGCCTCCATTCAAGAGTCACTCCGCTGCATTTTGAGAAGAGAAAGTATTCTTTTCCAAAGCCTGCTCCTCAGTCTGCTGTTGCAAGCTCCTTTAAGGAGGCCACGAGGTTAACGAGTCTGAAGGCACAGGAGAGATGCACAGCAGAGCAGGTGAGACAGTGTACAAGTTCATCTACTGGTGTATCAAGCTTTTCAGGAGACTGGCATCTAACTTCCACAACAGCAAATCTTAAGATCTCTCCACAAGGTATCTCCTTCCCAGTTCTCATTCCGCTGCACTCACAGAACTTAAAAGGCTCCAGTCACTAACCCAGCTACAGAGAAGTTAAAAAGAGGATCTCTATTTTATGACATAACCCAATCTCCTGGAAAGAGTCTCATTAGACCAGGGCTGCCAATACACATGGGTTTCACATTAAACCAGCAAGAATCTGAGACAGGATTAAGAACTCATTTTCTACAGAGTATCACTTTCTAGTAACTGCACAGCAAATGGGAAAGAGGAAGGGCCTCGGACAAGGCCAAGCGTTTCACCCCTGGGCAAAGGGCACGAGTTGGAGGACAGCAGCTCTTTCACAAGACTGAGGCAGATGAACAGTACTAGGCCCTCACACTCCCTTGTCCTGCTGACACCCTGGCCATTCTCCCAGTCGTTCTCAAGCTATGGGAACAAGGGTGGTAATCACAACGCTTCGACCCAAGTACTGGGACACACTGGGGTTTTTCAAGCATAAGAGTATATTCTGGGGCCAAACCCAGAATTTATCTATAAACCAAGTCACTTCCCACACATCAACTCCTTCTCATCAATAAGAGCCACCGAAACGTTGATTATCAACCTTCACTTCATGACTCAAACACGTCCAAGAGGACAAGCAGAAAGAACAGCAGGCGACTGGTGGGTTTTGTTCCTCACTCGTGAATATTCCACATTCCGAGAGGAGCTGCAGTGAAGGCTTTCCCAACACCTCTCTTAGAGCTATCCTGCCACAACACTGCAAAAACCACCCCGAGCTGCTTCCTAAGGGACCGGAGAACAATGAAGAAGTGAAATGGGGAGCGACAGACATCTGCTGGACATACAATAAATAAAAGCAGGCTAAAAGCATCTCGATCTAGCAGCAGGTTTGTTAATATCTCCCTCTCACAGCAAGGAGCTGTTAACTTCTTACGGCAGTGTTAAAAATAGCCGACTCATTTCTGTGAGGAGCTGTAAACTGAGTACACCTCTCCACCTGAACAATCTACTACTTATGTCAGGTTTTCCATCAAAGCAATTTGATTAGTTATCCTCATTGGTTTCGTCTGGGCCTTTTTTGAGTTAACAACTGATTTATTTTCCAAAAGGAAAATAACAGTAAGGATCTTTCTAGTTTCTGGGTTACTCAAGAGCACCACCATCTTACAGTGTCATACAGGCACACACCTGAAAAAAACCACTGTCTTCACCTGATTATATGCCAAATAAATCCGCTTCAGAGAGATTTGTGCAGGGGAAACTCAAAGGACTACAGGTTTAAGTAAATCTTGAAGCACATCAATACTTCTCTTTAAATATACTCTTGATATACAGCAACGTGAGGTCTAACAGCTTCCCTCTTCTGCACAAGCCAGAGAAATCAGGATTTAAAGAACACTTCAAACACTGCACAGCTTCAGGTAAACAAAAGATATGCAATCATTTAAAAGATCCGAACTACTTTACAGAGGAAAGAACACAGCGTAACCATCACAAAGTCGAACTCATTCCCAGTTCAATGAGATCAGAAATGACGTTTCCATTGGAAAGTGCCTCCCCATCTGTATTATGCCCCCAGTTTACAAGAAACAAACACCACAAAACTGACAAGGTGTGAAAAAGCAGAAACAGGTATGAAAAGACCAAACAGCATATTAAATCCTATCCAGTTACTTCCAAGGGAGTCCAACACCAGCTGGTGTACAAAGTCGCAGGCCTCCGATTAACAGTGGGCCACTGAACATATTAAACAGTGTTAAAAATAAAGATTAAGACCAAAGATTAAGGCAGCCCTGCATTAGAAAGCACAGCTCTCAGCACCTCCCTCCCCTCCTGAAGGGGAAGTGTCCATCTGTCCTAGCCACCCTCACTACCTTGGAACAGAATCACTGAAGTATTGCAATGACTGACATGAGTATGCTTCAGAAACTGCAGCTGTAGGAGAATTCTACTGCAACTCTGTGGAATATCACTGAATCACACAAATGTGTTTCACCTGGTTTCTCCAAAGCTTCAAGGACATTTGTCTACATAATATTACAAAATGAGAAGCTGCTTGTATCACAAACTTCAGCAGTTTAGTTATTAAGATGCCTGAGGCACGACCAGTATTTCTCCAGTCTTACACTGTGTTTAGCAAGCACCTTAAGTCTGTGGACTGCATAAGACTAACAGATGCTAAATAACATAAGTTTCAGTTAATAAAAAGCAAACACATTGACAAACTTTTTCTAAAATGCTCACCAAGACAGTCTTTACAAAGTCACCTGCCCAGAAGCAGCAGAATTCCCTTCACATTATGAACACCAACCTCAAGGTACAGGGCAACTGCTACAACTGACCACAGCAAGAATGGCCACTGACAACTCCACCTTTATTACCAGAAACATTGTTCTGACTTCATAAACTTTTCTCTGCAGGTCAGCATCTCAAAGAGCAGAGCTTCCACCCCAGAAAATGTGTATCAACAGGGGAAAAAACCAACCAACCAAACAAACAAAAAAAGCAAACCCCCAAATCTGCACAAAAATGACTTTACCTCCTCGCTCTTTGACTTGTGAAGAACAAATCCTTTTTTCCATTGCCCATCAGCACCCTCGTTTGGTTTACGGATGTTGAACTCCACTTTTGCACGATCCTTACTTTGAATAGCTTTCCACTCGTCCAGGGTCATCTCCTTAGGACCTTCTTCCTTAACTTCTTCAACCTCATTCTCTCTGTAGTGAATTCATGGATATTACAGTCAAGACTTACAAGTCATATTCCAGAGACAGCACATTCAAAATCACTTATTTTCTTTAAACTTGGTGCTGATGAACAAGTCTGTAAAGTATTTAGCAGTTAAGAGGGGTATATAAAACCCCCTCACTTCCAACACTCGGAAAACAAACTTCAAAACTTATTTTCTTTAGCCAGAGTGCCTTAAAAAAAACCCCAATTCACAGCCAGACACCTTTAAGCAACAAACCTGTGAGCACAGCCCAGAAAAATGTTAAAATTAACACTGACCCGACCTGTCTACTCTCCACAGTAGTAACAATTTTCTTTACAGATACTGCAATGGACTTGGTTTGGAGCTTTTCCCTTCTTTTTGAGATCTCTCTGCCAAAAGTTCAAGTTAAGGCACTGGGAGCTTTTTCTTAACACCATTTTCAAGCTCATTAAGTTTTTTCTGAAACCAGAATTCAAGCAGCTTTGGATAGTCTGCTTCCTTTATCGAACCCAAGACAACTATTAATTTCTCAGCTCATTTTTAGCAGTTTTTACTTTCAGCTAACTTGAAGAAAAATCAACAGCATAAAACTTACTTACTTGAGCGATGTATCACCTCATTGTAAAGCTCAGGTGCCTCTACCTTCTGCCCAAGAGCTATTTTTAAGTAAAACACACAACCACTACATGGGAAGGCAATCCTCTTGTCTTGTCATTCTCCAGAGTGTTTAAGCAACTACATTTCTTGATTTATAGAAAACTAGTACCATGTGCTTGCAGCAAAAAGATCACGAAAGCCTCAAGTTCAGAGAAATGCTCTTCATTTTGTAACCATTAATTTTGATTTAAATAGTAACGCAGAGATTTTACATCAAAATGACTATTTTTTATCTATTTATTCATTTTGTAGAGCAGAATGATTTTGGGCAGCATATATTCTGACATACTTTTTTGTTCAAGGCAAAGATATCACCCCTCAGCATTCTGTACATTTTACTGCAGTGTAACATCCTACAGTTCTGCTGAAACCTTGAGGTTAGAGACCCACACCGAGCAGTTCCTCACCAAGGAGTCAACTTGAGAACTAACCCCTATAAGATGCTTTCCTAGAAAGATAACTGATAGCCTACAGATGTGTTATGAGTGAAACTGAGGAGACTACACATTTTCTGTGGATTTGAGGAAGATTTTTAAAAAAAGCCCAACCACAAACGTATGAAGAGCCTGCAGAATTTTGCAGATAACCAATCTACATATGGATGGGTCAGGATCTGGTCAAGCAACAGGACACTGCTACTAATGAAGATCCAGGAAATGCTGCAGACACAGCAAATTTAATAGACCAGAGAATTGTTTTAAGGACTAGCTAGCTTCCATTTTCTGACCCACACCCAAGCTGCAATTCCTTAAAAATCCTCATACTACTTCTGTATGCAAAATGATCTTAACCTTGGACCACAACCCTGGAGAAGTAACAGCATTTAGGCTTTTTTTAGATAAGCTAAACTAATTTCTTATTCTCTCCACAGTAACTGTACCCTCTTTGCCATAACTGAAGTTATTATTGAGGCAATCGAGCTACAGCAAACTCCACAGCAGAAATCTTGTGCAAACAAGTTATTTCAAAATTCTCTCATGTTTGTCATTTTCTCCTGAATCCACCGTATCGCTCATTACAATACAGTTTCTTGTATTACACTACCATAGAAATTTGTACCATGATTTCACACCAACTCAAGTCTCACTCCTGCTCATTATGCTTCTCTAGTTATTCTTATTTCATCCCTCTGGACCCTGGTTTCTTCTGTAAGAGGGTCCAAGTGGAACAAGAAGCAATCAAGTTCCCTTTAAAACCTGTGTACACAGAAGCTGGAGAACAAAAGATACCACACCTTTCCTCTACAGGCCAGGCAGACTCAACAGTTGCTTTGAAAAAATCTTTCAAGTTTCCTTCCACTGGCTTTTGCCCAGTTCTACCTAATTCTGAGCACAGATGCTCTTGGATTTGGTGCTTAGGAGCTGAAATCCCAAGGCCCTAAGAGTATTAGAACTGATTATTAGTAACTAAATCTGAAAGTGACCCAAGAGCCTGTGCAGGACAGTAGGGAGCGGTTTGGAGATAACAATTAAGACACGCAGTTCTTACAGAGTCTTTCAGCAGAACTGCCAATTATTTCCTATCTACTGAAGAAAATACAATCTGGGATTGGCAAAGCAGAGGCAGGAATAAATATCAGAGGTTAAAGGCGAGTAGCTCTGGAGCAAAGGAGCCTGAGGCAGGTGGTACTCACTTGTTTTCGGAATCAGCAGGCGGATGCTCCTCTCCCTCCGGCGTTTCCTCAGTTACAGTCGACTGATCCAATTCACTGCAATTACATCACGTTCAGAGGTTGGGGTTTTAAGTTTATCCCTATTTTAAAGCTACACAAGATGAACAACTAAGTTCCACAGTGGATTTACACAACCCACTCTTAAAAAAAACCCAAACAAGCATACAATTTCATTGAGGATTGATTGGTGCTCTGTGCCTTTCAACGCTACGCTTTCCGCCTTCATGTTCTCCCCAGCTACCCATTCTGAAAACTATCCATTCCTACTGTGCCTTTAGACACAAAATGGATTTGGGTGTTAGAAATACTATATTCAACTTAATACTTGTCAAAAAAAGCATGCTGAACCTGATCAAAATTGTGAAATTGTTCTACTTTTAATAAGAGTTGTTAAAAAAAACCCAGCACAAGATCCTCCGCACCCTCCAATTCCAAACTTCCCCCAAGTTTTCCTTTTAACAGTGAAGCCATCTCTTATCTCACAAGAAATTGCTCATTTTCTGAATTCTGCAAAGGCTGCTTGAATAGCGTAGCAAAAAAATGATCCCAAAGGCAAGGAAAGGCAGTTAAAGCTTCACATTTTGCAAGCAATAAGAACGAAGCTCCGTTAACGTGCCACTAAGAGTGTTCTGAGCAAGTACAGATTACTAACGTTAGCTCGTCCTTGACGGTTCCCCAGTTGTGCGATCCGCTGCCACCGCGCTTGTCCTCGTGCTTTAGCCCGCTGAAATGTGAATGTGAAACAGAACTAACAAAACTGAGTTAACATTATAGTGTCCAGAAATTCGAAGGCAAATGAAATAATGTGTATAAATTGTGAAGGGCGGGGGGGGGGGGGGGAACAAAAAACCAACCCCCCAAGAGCAAAAGTAAAAGACTTACGCTCCATCGCTGCCCCATTGTTTGTCAAATTCACGTTCGCCCCCCGAGTCAAACCCGTCTCCTCGGCCCATGCCACGGCCGCGGCCACGTCCTCTGCCAAGTCCACCGCGTCCACGCATAGGTCGGTCAAGAATGGGTCTAGTGTGGAACGGCCAAAGGTCAACGTTACGGCTCCAAAAACTTACAGCGGGGTTTTTAGGTTTGGTTTGTTGGGGATTTTTGAGCCTGACAATTATCGGTTGGGAGCCGAGGGTCTGATTTCAACGCCAAATGATTACACTGAAAAACATCCACCTAATGCTGGCATTTTAGGACTTAGAAGCAAATAAATATTACTACTCAGTTGCATATTGTGGCACTAAAGTCCAAAATTTCCTGTCTGTTTTGTGCTCAATAACTAGCTGAGACCACAATTTCAATTTAACTCGTGTTCATTCAAGTTACTTTTCAATGATTTCAACCTTGGCTACTAAAACTGTCATATTGACCGTTTTAAGGAGAAACTTTTTCATGGTGAGGGTGACAAAACTAGAGCAGGCTGCCCAGGGGGGTGGTATCTCTGGAGACATTCCAAACCCACCTGGACACGTTCCTGTGTGACCTGCTCTGGGTGACCCTGCTCTGGCAGGGGGGGTTGGACTCGATGATCCTTCGAGGTCCCTTCCAACCCTGACCATTCTGTCATTCTGTGAACATTCTGGATCCCTCACAATACTCGAGGCACTTTAAATCTTGCCTAGATGTAAAATGGCTTCATCACTTCTGAATTTGAAGCCACTGCAGCCAAGGTGTAAACACCTCCAGGGACAAGAGGAAATGGCCTCAAGTTACACCAGGAGAGGTTTAGGTTGGAGCTGAGGAACAATTTCTTCAAGCCCCTCCAGGGTTGTCCAGGGCTGTGCCAGGCTGCCCAGGGCAGTGGTGGAGTCCCCGTGATCCCTGGAGGGGTTTC
>WTSP01001456.1:0-20793 GCA_025331215.1 Actenoides lindsayi | reverse complement strand
GAGGGGGGGTGTGTGGTTCTGTTGACGGGGTCGGCGGTGTGTGACGCTGGCGGTTGTGGTGTTTGTAAGTCCGTTGGGGGGGTATTTAATGCCATTTGGGGGGTATTTAATGCCATTTTGAACAACCACAAAAAAAAAGTGCAAGTCCTTTGTTCCTGTAAGGAACACCTTGGGATCTTGCAGTCGATGTGTCTCCTCAGAGCAGCAGGCCAGGAATCACTATTAGTGAAACCACTTACGCACAGATGAAGTTCAGAGACGAAAAGACAGGCACCAAGATTTAAGAGGTTAAACTTAAGCCAAATGGAAACACCACAAAGAATCCAACTAGACAGAGAAAGAAGCACCACCTGAGATAAAGGATGTGCTACTGGTGGTTTATAAAGCCTTCCTGCTGATCACAGGAGATGAAAGCACGCTGCAGACAAGCAATAATCATGACTTCTGTTCGCTGTGATTCCACTTGAAATGTTATGTGCAGCTCTGGTAACATTCACCACCGGGCTGTGAAGAGCAACAGGACTGCTAAGACCGAGAAGCTGATTTATGGGGAAAGATTAAGAGTTAAACACATGGATCTGTGCTAACTAACAGTGAAGAGTGAGCCTGAATGTCCATGAGTATTTGATAGATGTAACTTCTGTGGAGGAGGAGATCTATCTAGTGTGACACACAAGGATTAGAAGTAAAATGACGATGACCAGAAGAGAGACATTTTCATAAAAACTTCCTTCTTTAGATACTCCATCATCGGAATCATTATACTGTGAAACCTCTTCATGTTTTAGGTGATCACAGGTAAAAGTTTTCCAAGTGCTGCAGTGAGCATTTTCCCTTTGGCAGCGATACAGATTGGCTAACACAGCCATTTGTCCTAGACCCCTGGATAACTCTGCTTAGGTTGGAAAGGACAAGCAACAGCTGATTGGTCAAGAGCAAGTGTGCCATGACCTATTCCACTGTCATCTTCCCCTTCCTAACGACACTCTCCTCACATATGCATCCAACTACCTCAGCTACTTTTCTTGCCTACTCCCTTTACAAGCACATCTGCAGGTGCTGCTTCTACCCCTGTACATAGATCTATAAACAGCACAGACGTGAGTTGGTACAGGTGTGTGAAACAACAGCACAGGTTTCACCTGCAGAGCAAAGTGATGCACAGGTACAGAATCACTCAGTAGCAGTAAGAGATTTGCGCACGGGGAATGAGCAGAACAAAACATCTGCCTGCACTGGGGCCCACGAACAGAACTCACTGACAAGCAGTGCCTCGGTCACACTTCTGACACTTCCACGTGCCTTTCCACCTGAGCTGGATGCCAGCTGTAGAGCAGAACACGCATAAGTCTCAGTATTTGTATCCCTAATGATGGGCATCACTGGTAGCACTGGGTATGTCACATTCCAAACCCTGGCAAGTAGCAGATACTAGACTTTGTGTTGATAGATATATCCTTCTTACGAGGCACCCTCCTAATTCCTGGACAGGTAAACACAAAGCTTTGTTGGGAAAGGGGATTTCTTGAGAAAGATAGAAGTTTACTGTCAAATAACATTTGTTCAAACAATATTGCTGGACTTGTCACTCCTGATACGTACAAGGTCAGAATGAGGATGTATAATGAATCTTCAAAAACCAGCCTGGTTTCATTGAGATGCTTAAAAGACCTCCCTGCCAGTTTGTACACTGCTATTAACAAACAGATAAATAAGGGGAAACAAAAGGACCCCACAAATGTCTATGTTCACTCTACTGGAATGCAGTTTAATCAGTTGGGCCCCTATCTTCCCTAATCTACATCTAAAATGTTCTGGGTTTGTTTGTTTGGGGGGGGGTGGGTTTGGCTTTAGTTTGGTGTTTTTGGTTGGTTGGGGTTTTTTTGTGTGGTTTTGGATTTTGTCTTTTTTTTTTTTTTTCAGTTGCAACAAATGTTATCCTAAGTGGTCAGGTGAGTAAAAACTGAGCAATTTAAAAGGCAAAACAATTAGTGATACAACACTACTGTTTAACTCAACTCTGGTCAACAACATTTCCTCAAACAACATTTTAAAGCAATTTTAAAGCATGTATTTGCCTTCCTGCACACTGATACATAACCCCTGATAAATCTATAGAAATACTGGAACTCACTCACATTGCAGGTGATGAGATTTAAGTCTCTGAAACCAACTAACTCTGTTACAGGGCCTTCTAGTTTAATCTTATCACTCATGCATACATCAAGTAGGTATCATGGTGCTTCCAGCTCTGTAAGCTTGCAAAATAGATAACAAAATAGTGTTAGGATAGAATTTTTACTATACGAGTGATGTGTATTATCTTAGAATACATTTCAGGAACATGCACAGGTACCTTAAGGATATTTATTGAGTGTGGTATTTTAGAAACTAACTGTAACAAAACAAAAACCCCACAACTTAAAGTCAAAGCATAACAGTGTAAAATTTCAGCTTACCAAAGGTTTAAAAAAAATAATAATTTAGTTCTGAAAACACGTTTCTACTTCAAACTCCTTTAGCTCCACAGTGATGCCAAACAGACTCTACACCCACAACATGCAGATACACTGGAAAAATCTAATCCTCACTGCCTAAATGATGGTCAGCTAGGGTATGGTACACACTCAGTGAAAAAATTACTATGTGTACACACACACACATATATATAAAGAGATATAAAAATGGCTGTATTTTTATGTCCTGTAAAATAAATTCATGAGACTTGCAGCAGTTCACTGAAGTAAATAATTTAGTAACGCTGAAGAAAAATGGGTATGAATATGATTGAATGTGTACAGAAACTCTCTATAAAACTTCTGCAAGGATAACATATTTAGCCCAAGAAAAACACTGCCTACTCATAGTTACAAGAGCTACTAAAGTTAGATGCTCTAAGCCTCAGATCAAAAGCATCTTATGAAATCCATGCTTTTTTCCTTACGAGCCACACTGTAAGTACCACAGAACTAAATGAATTATTTCAGGTAAAGGCACTTTCCTCCAAAGTTCCTATAACAAGCAATTGTTAAGCACAGTCCACCAGAGGTGCATTGCTTTCTTTTCTGATGGGCTTACTCTTCACAGTTGTTTTACAAAGAACACTGAAAGGCAAGACACAGACACCATCATTCCCAATCTTGGTGTGATACAGGAAGAGGGAGAACATAGTCCTTCTATCATTTAACTTGGTCAGAAATATAAATGGGAGGGGAAAGCAGGTGTCGCTGAAAGAGAATTGTTTGGGTTTCAGTGGTTTATCATACCTGAATTGCTATCTTTCTGGCAGGACTTCATGTGTTTTCCCTACAGGTATATAAAAAATATGGTGAGTATTTCAGTAGGTGATTTACCCAGGCAAAGAGTGAGGAGCAAAGCAGGTCTCTATATTTCTGCGTGGCTGGGGTCATTCATAAGTTGTGCCAATTTGTTCACATAGGAGAAACAGGAACGAAAAGCAGTGGCAAGTATGCCCTTGGGAAAGTGTAATGGTTAGAGAGCAGGGGGTCAGAAGGTTTATTGAAATTTAACAGACAAGCTTGAAAAACTACCTTGAATATCAGGTATCTGAAAATTAGGTAACATTCACATATAATCTTACATTAAGCCTAGTTACATGGTGTCAAAACGGACTAAAAGCAGGTTTCCAAGGTTATACAGGGATAACTGAGCATCCTTCCCACTCCTTGCTAAACAGACAGGGCCAAAGTTATCAGTATGTGAGATATAAACTATAAATCAAATAATAGGTACACAGTCTCACCACATTTGCTACAGTTGTTAGAAAGATTCAACATGTGTGTTAACTGCATTACTCAAAAGTACCCAGGGAATCACTAGTGGCACAGTGGCATCACTGAAACCCTTAGTCATAACAGAAATAGCATTTTAAGTGCCACCAAATGAACTAATTTTTTAAAAAGCACAGCCCTCTTACCCAAATTTACTGCAAGTAAAATGCTTCAGCTGAGTGGGACATACTTGCATGAATGAGTCATGTTACTGAACAGCAACAGAACTACATTATGTCTGAAAGATCTTTCACTCACTTCTATTTTTTTGGTTAAAACATCTTGCTAGCCAGGTAAGTCAAATATACCAGTGGCATATAATGCAAATATATATATATATTTTAATATCTGTTGCTCTTATTCACTTATAATTCAGGAAAATACTAGTGAGTCCAAGATGATCAAAAGATTAAAAAAAAAGATGCTCAAAAGATGGAAAAGATGATCAAAACCATGGAAGCTTCATGTGGTCACCTAAAAGAAGCAGGACCTTCTTGAAGCATCAATATTTCCAAGAACATAATCAGTGCATAACTACATACCACTAACCATAAGCTCAGGTCCCACGTCTTCACACCATGGTGTGAAATTTGTCACAAATTGTAACATGTCCCACTGGTATGTCAGCCCATTTTGAACCTTGTTTTAAGAACTGTGTTTAATCTGTTTATTTTTTTCCACTGTTACCACAGCAATTAGTTCCTGTAATCGAGAATAAGCTCCACATTTAACTAGCACTTGGCTTCTGGAACAACTTAGTGCCAAGAAACAAAACGAAATCGCTAGCCATTTTTAATGCAAGTCTTTGACAAGAAGTCACATAAGGGATTTCTGGTTTAAAGGAGATAATGCAGCCTTTCCTAAGTAGTCACTCTGAGGACTAACAAATGTCAGTAAAGATAATCAAAACCATGGAAGCCTCATGAGGTCACCTAAAAGAAGCAGGACCTTCTGGAAGCATCAATGTTTCAAAGAACATAGTCGCCGTGTAAATACACACCATTAAGCATGAGCTCAGGTCCCACATCTTCACACCACCAATTTGTCACAAATGTTGTATCCATTTGCCTAATTTTGAACCATCCTACCTTTAGGGGTAAAACTGCAAAGCCAAATCATCAACCCTCTGTCTGTTGGAAGGAACTGTGAAGGAAAAAGTCACAATGCTACTTGTGGTGTTAAAAAAAAAAAAGCAGCATCACTTCTAAAAACTGTAATATTTCTTCTGATTACCACCTCCCTGCATTATACAGTGATCAGTGGGGAAAGCCTGACCTATTCCTGCATCTACACAGACACACACCAAAGCAATAAGAAACAAGTCTGCAGCCTTCTGCTCCTTGAATTCTAATGCAGGTTTAGGGCTTTAGACTGCAAAGTCTTTGAAAGAGCTGTCTTTTTCTTAGCTCCTGAAAAGCAGACAGCATTGTAGAGATACCCTTCAGAGAATGACACAAAGAATGCCTGAAGCCACCCAAGAAGTGTTTCAACAACTGCTTCTGTAGTAAAATTTGAGTGTAGAGTTAGAACAGAATTAATTCCATTCAGTGATTTTCCTTCTCAGTTCAGTCTCTAACTGCACTTTCTGAAGTTAACAGCATGTTTTTGCAGACAGTGTCTGCTTCTAGAAATGAAAATGCTCAATGTTTAAAGTTACTACCAAGGATTGGTGTGCAGACCAAGGTCACCACTAGATCTTGTGTACCATGTTGGGGTGCAGAAAGTAAAAGGCTGAGCCTGTGGAAAGGAGAGGACAGGACAGGTGACCCTAAACTGACCAACAAGGTATTCCATCCCATAGACATTGTATTCAGTATAAATCTGAGGGATCACAAAGGCTCTCTTCTTCCGTGGCAGGCATCCAGCAGCTGTCCATTCTGCCTTTGATCTCAATCCCTGCGTTCCTGAATCCAGTTCCTGAATCCAGTTCCCTTCTGCCACTAAGTCCAGTCTGGGACTTGCCCAGTGTCTGCTCCACTACATCAGCAGTGTAAGTGATGTAATTGCCATCAGAAGGTTTGGGTTTGATATTCATTTCGTATCTATTTGTATATATTCAATTGTATTATTTTCATTAAAGCTGTTCTAGTTTCCTTTTCTAATAGCTAAGTCTCTCTCCCTTATTCCCTTTCTCTTCCACTTTCGGGACAGAGAGGGGTTAACAGAGAGCATCTGTTATAGGTCTAGCAGACAGCCCTGGCCCTAAACAATGACAGTCCTTAATTTTGCTATTTTAAGTAGATGGGAACTCCCTGAAGAATTCCACTAGCCCAAAACGCAAGCCTTCTCTCCAATGCTATTACTATACTGATACTAGAAGACAGGATGGGAGGATGGTTATCTAGCAAAATGAACAGGGACCAACCTTCTGCTCCAGCAGAAATTAAGGTTTCTATACATAGTCAATATGTTTCTATTTGTAATTAGGACCTTATTTAAAAGCACTTGGCTGACTACTGATCCCGCAAGCCTACTGCTATAAACTACAAACCTCCCACGAACTTTTAACAGTGCAGTGTAAAGCTCACTGGTTTTCCATTTAATTATCTTACAACCAAAATTTACAAAGGATAACATGCAGATCCCTGTGTGATATCAAAAAAAGTTTAAGGGGAACATCATTATTAAGGTAAATATTTAAGGCATATCAAATAAATTTTATAGATGACACTCTTACTTTTTGAGACTTCAAAAAATTCAGAAGAAACCCGTAAGACCTGCAAAGTCTAAGCATGAAGTCCAGTCCTGGTCAAGTAAGTTAAGTATTATCATAATATGAAGTGTGTAAAGAGAACTCTATGTATTACACTGGCAAATAGAAGTGTACTAATTCAAAACTTCGTATACACTCTTTTCCCCTCTTCCAAAGCCAAGGTTGCTCTCCTCTACACTTTGTGAACTACTTGCCTTGAGAAACTGAGGAATATGCCTCAAGTCTAATGACAGTTTTCAGGAGGTGCAGTGCCACATCATCAAGTCAAATTTAAAGACCCAAAGATTTCCAAAGAGAAAGGATGGGTCTCAAAACCAAACTACGATTTGTAATTTAAATTAGAGAAGAGGGCTTGGAGTATAGTGACATTTCATTTCAGGGAGAGAAAAGACTCGCTTGATAGCATGATTAGCTACAAAAACTGCGATCCAAATACAAGTGCTATTATGGTCAAGACAATAGGAGAGATCTTTTTTCATCAAAAGGAGACTGAAGCTGCTCTAGGGGTCAGATAGTCTGTGTTATTGTCCATCTTAGACTTAAAAAGTTAAACAAACGATCAAAACAACAACTTGCTTAATGGAAGAGAAGCAAGTGAAATTGTATCCAAGGCCTGAGTTCTGATCGAGTTAAAAACATTTCATTCCTATTATGTTCTAGGTATATAGTTTGCCATTTAATATTGGAGCAATTTATTCCCCCGACGATAGACACCAGAGTATTTTACCTCTGTCTCTGACCAATTAGCTGTCTTAATTTTATCCAAAACATAGCCCCATCCACAATGATAGAGTTCCTGCGTATTCAGTAACAAATTTTCACACATACTGGGATCTTCAGACCCACCTTTCATTTCCTTCTGCCTACAATCCTAGGGTAGGCCCTGCAAGTATTTCTCTGCACTCAGACCCTACCTCACACACTGCTCCTGCCCTCACCCTTTTACAGGAAAAAAAAAAAAAACCCACAGGAATGCAGATGAGAACTAACAGAACCAACCAGCCACATCCCCAAAGTAGGAGACCGGGGGAAACAAGGATGAAAGGCATGTTGGCCAACAAACCTGTCCCTCCACCGTGGATTTGGCCTATGGTCTGTAAAGTAAAGAAATAGATGTTAGGCCTCAGAGGAAGCTGCATCTTTAACACCACCACATTGAATTGATAATTCACCTCCTTTCGTGGGTTTTTACTTCAATGTAAGCACACAAAATAGGGGAAAGCAACAAAATTCTCAGTCTTAAACCACCTGCCCAAGACAGTCTGAATCTGGGCACCTCTGGACCATGCAAGCCATAGCACAGACCCCAGCCCTTCTGCTTCAGCCAGTCCCCACAGCTGGCTTCCCTTTGAGATAAGAAACTACTCATACGAGTGAATTCAAATACTTCATTATAACCTGCCCAAGCAGAAACAATGCCTGCAGGGAGGGGTCAGGTTGAAAGTCTTAAGGCACACCAATGCAATATTGTAACTCCCATCTGGAGTGATATCATATGGAGCTAGGGGAATTATCGAGCAGTCTCAATACAGGCAGTTTTGAGTCCTGAAATGCTACTTGCTGAATACACTGCCACCTTCTGTGCTGATGAAAACAAACAAAGCCCCTCTGTGTAGTGTTGTACTGCTGTGACTCCTATAAGAAATTGCAGAGCAGCTGCTCTCCTCATTAGATTAAAGACAGTAGCAAAATGTAATGGATCTTAATTTGTACAGTGATGAGCTCTGAATAGGCTGTTAATTGTCCTGCTAGATGCTGATCTTCTGTTTCTCCTGTGATTTGTCACTCCTTCCTTAATCTTGTGACAGACATGGAACAGGGGAGACCAGCAAAATATCACCCTTGGATATGGTAAGACAAGCCTGACTAATTTCAAGCTAGTTTATTTTTGTTTTATAGGAACATCTCCATTGTTTTCATGAGCACACCACATTTGCTCCTGTACAGTGCAAATTCCTTTTGCCTGCAGCAACCCTTATTATGCCTCACAGTAATGCTTATATAAAAGGGGATATTTTCTGCTGCTATTGCACATTACAAGTTAGGCAAGTGATCGATTCAGACATTCAATAGAATGAGACTATGAGCATGTTGGATTTGAATGAGGTGGAAAAAAAACAGCTGTGGAAATCATGCATAAAGATTGGCACATAAACAGGTTTTCCTAGATGAGATGCATATTCTTCCAAAGGTAACAGATATTATTAAAAGCATATGCTGGGTCAAATGGGAAACCTTAAACCAATTCCTATCGTTTTCATCGGGGTGATGCCTGCCTCCAAAAAGTGGTCAAGCCGTATGCACATCATGTGTTCATCAACAAGCAAAAAGATGGAGAAGGAAAAGATAAACAGGGGCTTAATTTAGTAGCGTTTGTGGGAATGATTTCCTTCCACGTGCAACACGAAAATGGCAGAGTCATTGGGATTCAGAGTAGCAAGAGCACTCGACTGTTACAAGTCCTCATGTGAAACTCCCATCAATGTCATCAGTGTTTTGCCACGGTGACTTGCAGGTGCCTCCAAGGAACAGGACGACGCTCGCACCGAGCACATCTGTGCACAGAAGGGATAATGGGAAAGGGATGAATGGCTCAGCCCTTTCCATGCAGACACAAAAAAATCTTCAGGCTTAAGCAGCATAGGTGCACTGGATTTGAAGTTAATCCAATGTAGGTGCTCGGGTCTTTTCAGAGGGCTGAGACACAGCAATGCTCACAACCGTGGGACTCCAGCTTTAAGCATCCTTAAACTGCAACAAATCTCACAAGCCCCCAGGGCTTTTTCTGTTTCTCCCTTAATAACACGGGTGGTAATTGCAAATATATAGGAAGAATTAAAGCTCCTTACACCGACCAGATCACAGAAAAAAAAAAAAGAAATAGACACCTTTACCCTAAAACCACCTAGCAGTGCAATTCAGATGTCTTGATTTGCATTGCATTAAAAAGATAGCCTTCCCTGCTTGAAATTCAAAACCTTTAATTGTTAATTACACTTTGAAACAGTTCAAAGAAAAAAAAGAAACCCAACATTCAGGTCTCTTCATTTGAAGTATGGCTGGCAGGTGGTCTAGCTACTCAGCTGCTACAGCAGCCCAGCTTGAAGGGATCTTGCCTATAAATTGCTGCAAAATGGAAAACTCTTCAGTTGGAGCTGCTGCAGTTTGGAAAAGAGTAACAACTTCTGTGAGCTGAAATCTGGAAGTACACACCAGAGTCCTAGGGATGAGGGCAGCAAGCTGGGTTCCAGGTCCTGGTTCCCTGAATAAGGATCTATATAACCCCCCCCATCCACAAACAGTGACAGACATCCAGTCTGTGAACAACAAATTATACTATCAAGAGAGAAACAGCTTCAAAATGAAAAAACCTTGTGTCACAACATACCTGTAACTTTTTGAGTCAGGAACTTTCACTGAGAGAGGGGATGGAATTCTGTTCTCCAGTATTTCAGCAAGTGGTCTAACTGCTGCTTCCTGGGCAGCCTCCTGGAGGGAAGTGTGGGGTTTGAACTACAGCCAGAAGCAGTCTGGAGCTAGCTAGTTCTACAAGGTAACCATCCCAACAAGTACCAAGGACAGAAACAGAGCCATTACTCATTTATTCAGGAGTTCCCATACTCAGGAGCAGGGGAAAACTCCTCACACTCTGTACAGGATACCTACGTGTGCAACTTGGGATAATGAATTCCAGAAGTCAGCAAGAAGTTTAAAATTATATTGCAGATACCTCATTATCATCTTAAAAGTTGTGACAACTCAATCTTTTCATCAGCTTGAACGAGAGAAGTATTTTCTTTTCAATGTTTTAGAAATGCCCAACCATTTACTAAGTGAGCAAGGACAAGCCTCGTGATGTTGTTTTCCTCAAAGGACTCAATAATATCAGAATCAATGCAACTTTATCAATAAGAAAAGGTCTGGAGTTTTGAAAGCTTGGACTGCATTTTCCTAATTACCCATAATAAGCAAAGTAATGCATTTGGTGCAAGAAATGCAGCGTTTGACAGAAATAGCAATGTTGAACAGGACCAGTATGAATGTACTTGTAAATATGTTGTATGACCCAGAAATCACAAATTCAGTGTAACTTACCATCCCTGGCTCCTAATCAGGAAGATCTGGTTTTAAACCAACTGTCAAAACACAAGAAAGTACATGACAAACTGAAACCAGATAAAAACCAGATTTTTCTAATCAGCTCATTGCATCAGTCTTCTATAAAGCATTAAGAGCCTTTCTCTCACTGGGAACAAGCCATTGTCTCAACAACCTTTTTAGACATGCTGAGAAGCATTTTTTAAATAGCAAGGACATTTTAATTGTGGGTGACATGAAATGACTATCTGAAAGAACAGCTGCATCTTCAGATGACATGAAGAGAAGTGTGATCTGGATGTAAAGTATTATAAACAAATGTTTTCTCCATTTACTATTTCTGTGGAAGTTCTACCTCGGAAATTTAACTGTTTGCAGAAAAGCTAGCAAAGATGGTAACATGGTAGGGAGGAAGCTTACGTGCATTTAAAGTCCATCTTGAACTGTTTCAAAGATTACCTTAAAAATACTTGTTTTCTGTTCACTGAGCCACACTGAACTGAGTTTTAAATAACTCTGACTTCATGAGTCTAAAAACTGAGCCTTCTCATTTTATGCTTTATAATTGGAAGCAAACACTGGAGTCCAAACAGCTATGAAAGGCAGCCTTTGCAGCTTAGCCACATTTAATTCTTCTTGTAGGATTATTAGTCACATCTTATAAGAAAGGCTCCAAATACAGGAGAAGGCCTCAAGAATTTAGACAGAAATTGAATTACAAAGCATGCCTTGAACACAAGAACTGACATCCATCCTCTGGCATGCTGTCATCAACAGTCGTCAGTGCCTGATACTTCAGATACCACAACAAATGCAAAACAAGGAGTTAGTGTATGCACTTCAACTAATATTTTGTACTGCATGTACTCTGCTAATTTAGCTACTGCAGACAGCAGTCTCTCCTAGGCAGAGAACTGACAAATAAGGCATCACTCAGGATCTTGACAAGTTCTGAAGATGAAGCAGCCTACAGGATCTTTAAAATTTATTCTTGCACGGACTACAGTACAACAAATAGCAAGACATCTTCAAAACTGCAGCCTAGTCTGGGAGTTAACAAATACCTGTTCTGGTCACGTCTATGACCAAAGTCCAGCCAACAATCATCTGATGAGCAAAAGCAATGTAAGCCAGTCTAGAGGGATGAAAAGTAATGTTACTCAAGCTGTGTTAAACTACCAGATACAGTTAAGTTAGTATCAGCATAAAGGAAAGAGAGGAAACTATTCAGACAATTCCAAAACCTTATCAGAACAGACAAATATATCTAGTAAATGCAACAGAGATAAATGGCAAAACTTTGAGATGATCTTTGCCAGAAAAGGGTTATATCAAAGCTGAAGTTTCACAAAAGGAACATTGTTTTTGTCAGTGATACATTTTTCAGACAAAAAAAATATAAAGATCTGAAATATCTCCAGAGTGGGTGGAGAAGAGCTTGAAAAAATGAATTATAAACAATATTTCAATCAAGATGAGGGAGTTTGTGCTCTCTGTTGGATCTTTTTTCAAAATATTCTTCACTCAAATATCAAAATCTTTCGTATAATACTGGATCCTCAGCACAGCAACAGACATTAGAGAAGCCAGCATTTTAAAAGTTTTATTTACAGCAAGCTTACTGCCAGTTTTGCAGGAACCTGTAAAACCCAGATTACACCTGGATAGAGAAAAGCCAACTGACACTCAGACAAATCAGAATTTCTCTGCAGAAAGCAGAGAGGCTAAAATTGTGTATTAAATACATATAGGATTATAGTTGGCCCATCTACTAGGGACACTGAAAAATAGGGAAATAAAGTAAACAACTGACAGGGCAATAGTGGAAAATCACTTTCTGTACTGTTGTGAAAGTCTTGTCTAAGATGCTCAAAATACAGTCAGCTTCTAAAGTCATTCACCCTGACACAAGCACATTCGTAGATCCATAGTCAGTTTACAAGAGATTCTCAAACCTGGAAAAACATATTATTCACAGAGCCTGTATGCATTCTATTTAAGAGCCAAAAATCTTCATGAGTTCTCAGATCACATTTTCAAAGCAGATTCCTCCAATTACATCTGATTTTTCATCTGAAGTTCAGTTTCCAAAGCAAGTCTCAGGACCCTTTTCCACATATGCAATCATAAGGGAAATACAGATAGTCAGGTGGCTTGAATTTGCATTTTCTGCAATTTCTTCAGGTGGGATGAAATGCCATGGATACAAATTACAGGGAGAAAATGGGTAGATTAGACCTTAGCTCTCTGAATATTTAGCACTGTGATGTTCTCTGCCTTGAAAACATTACTTACAGACTGGGGAAAGAAGCTTCTACCTTACACTTCCCTTAGAAAAAAGATTCCCTCAAGGAAGAGCAATTGGAACACTAAAAGAACTGCTTCCACCAAGACTAGTCATATCAGCTCATTAGAGTAGGAGTGGAAATCCTATTAATTGGTTTACACCTACAGCTTCAAAAGGTACCCTTTGCAACTGAAAAACAACTTTTGAAGTGACCAGTTAACAGAAAAAGTTTTTTAAAGCACAGGTTATTATGGAATGCTGCACTGAGCCAGGTATTCAGTCAATTGGGAAATAACCACAGATGGACAGAGATCTAAAGAATATGCCAGCTAAGACTGTTCCCTCTTCTGCTTCAATAGAACAGTTTTAGCTAAGCAAGCAGGTATGCTCAGCTGGACAGCTTTCCTCTGAACCGTCCAGCACTCCATAGCACGGTTTCAGGCTTCAAACAGTCTCATTAAGCCCATACAGCCTTTAATACCCCATGGATTTCAAGGCCTTTCGGCTACTTTCTGCAAGATTTGCTTTGTGTGCAGTCCCAGAATTACAGAGTATGCTCATCACTCCTGCAAGAGACAAAGAATAATTAGGGGAACTAGTCAAGCTTTCGGGTTGTGTCGCTGATATCCAAGCGTATTTGTACATGTCTAGCATCATGCTGAACTACTATGTGACAAAATCTTTCCCTTTCATTGATCTACTAAGAGGAAGCAAACCCAAAAGATATAAAAATCTGCAGTCATTTAATATTCAAGTCAATTCAGAATAGAGAGCCATCGAACCCAGAAGTTGTATTTGGGGGGTGGGTGTTAAAATGTTCAGTTTCATATGGTACAAAACCGATTTGGATGCAGCTTTATCCAAATTAAAGCCTTCACTTGACATCATCATGTGAGATTACATAGGAAGTAAAAACAATGTTTGAAGTAGTTAATTCAAAAAACCTTTAGAAAACCCCAGCAACATCTAATTAAATAAGGTTGAAGACAGGGTATATGATGTCTTAAACAGATCAATGTATGATAATTCTATTTTGAAACTGATGTTAATTTTCCTTTGGAGAAGAGAAACGTATTTGAAAGCACTTGACAGTGGAACTCATTTAAGAAACAAATGGGAAAACATCTCATACATTATATTCCTGTCACCTCCAGCACTCAACATTTATTTCCACTCACTGTTGGCCGCAGCCCAGATGTCTAAAAGAAGATGTTTATGACTCCTCATCTGTGACTCTCTCACTCTGCCTTTTGAGGCTCACTCCTCCTGCTCTTACAGCCTCGCAGCCTTGTATATACAGTATTCTTCTTCCCCCTCGAAGCGAAGCTCAGCTACACAATCTTCTGGAGTATTTCACCACCTCTAGATGCTTCAGTGTCAAGAGATTAACGTCACAGAAGTCAGGAGTGTCAGGGTGACTGACAGCTGGAGAAGGCTCGAGCATGCCACCCGAGAGGAAATCATCAAACGTGTCTAACGCCTCAGCCCCAGTGGCCTCGGGAGCTGCAACACTGCCTCTCAAGACAGCAAAAAGGATAAAAGTCCTGATATGTAACCAAGCTTGACAAGTCTAAGGTCCAACAGGAAACATCCAACACAGCACCTCAACTTTCTTTCATAAACAGCCAGGAATTGGACACGTTTCCCTTTTGGAATCATGGTTTTCTCGCAGCATAAAGCAGAGAAGATTTCAAAGCTCCTTGAGTCTGACAATTCAGTTTTATACCAAGTTGAAAAAAACAAGCTCTCGTGGGTAGTTAAACTAAGTCTCATGGGTAACACACGATACTGTAGAACATGACAGATGTCAAGAACACACGGGGAAATTCCAAGTATACTCAATAAGGCTAATTAGTTATCTAAATAATATTTTTCACTATTTGTACCATCCCTACATCTGCCTAAGGTAGGTGCAGTCAGAGCAAAGATGACATCTCATTAAGTTAGGCACAAGGGAAGCGTGCTAACCCAAGGGAAGCATGCCAACCCAAGTAACAGTGTTCTAAAAAGAACTGCAAGTTTCAGCCTGAAGTACCTGCATCCTAAAAGCAAAAGCATATCCACTCAGATCCTGACCCCAGCTATTTCAGGAAATCAAGAGCATGCATCTTTCCAACTACCAGTCTTGTATCCTTGTGATAACCCCTCCAAAGAACTCCTGCACACCGCAGAAACAAGGAACCTCTCTAAACTCATCCGTGACTTGGAGTTTACTTTCCTACTTCCTGGGATGCCAAAGACACTCTCGCAAGCATGGCTAACCATTTACAGGTATTATTGCAGGACAGGATCATCGACCTATAAGCATCAGCAGCAGACTTTTCCCTCCAGCTTTCCCGCAGCTCCATGACACAACAGAAATGGCATTAGCCAGAACTATCCTAAAAACACAGGCTGGTTGTATCAACTGTTACCTATACTCAGTGCTTCAGGGCAAGGAAGGAAATTCAGACACATTCTGTACATGAAGATAAACTGCTTTATTATGCCATCTATCAAATTTGCCTGTGAATATTCTTATTTTCCATGTGTACTTCCATCTTTCTACAGTTCGTCTTGTACCAATCTCTGCCTTAGTTTTACTAATTAATCAGACTAATTTATATAACTTAACTCCTGAGGAATTAACTTTCTCAGCTTAATTGCTGACACGGTTAGAAAAGCACTTTCTACATCCATTTTAAAAGCAGTGATTTATAGCATGAATGCAAATCGAGAGGAAAACAAAAGCAAATGCAGAGCTAAGAGCTTTTGATGAATACTAAAATGCCATTAAAATGCTGCTCGTGGTCTGTATGATACAGTCAATTTTACCATTCTTTCTGTGAACGCAATTGCTTCCTCTCAATATGCTGACAGAGAGGTACAAGTCCATGGACTGTTAGTGCTTGCAGAACTGCTTATCATTTTTTAAATCTAGTGATGTACAAAAAAAAAAACAACCCCACAGAAAGCCGGTGTGCTTTACAAATCAAGATCATAAAAATCAACTTGGCTAAGGCTGTCTCTTTGAGGACTTTGAATCATGTCTCAGATCAGCCAGGAAATAAAAAAAAAAAAAAAAAAAGGATGAGGAACTTGTCTGGGACACAAACACTGAAGTACAAAATACACTGAATGTCAATAGCACAATCAAGACTCACTTGACACAAGAATAAAGCTGTTTCACCGAGTGAGAGTGAGGAGTTCAATCATCAAATTATAAAAGGAAAGTTCTAGGAGTGATGATTTTATCTTGTTTTTAAGTAGAACAGTTAGTTTCTTCTGATGATTGAACTAACATAACCCTATTAAATATGTATCCACCACCTATAAAGGAGCATTTCCAAGATCTACCAAACCTGCAGGACTCATTATTTACCATCCATCTGTCCAGATAACACCTCATTCTGATTGCCCTATGAAAGTTACCTTGTGCATTACAGCATTAGACATAACAGCAGCCAAACTCTTTGTTACTGCCTAAGGAAAAGTTCAGTTGAAAATAGGAAAAAAACCCCAACAAACAACAACCAAACACAAACAAAAAAACCACACCAAAAAACACCACATTTGGTACCAAGTAGCATGCAGATGACAAAATGTACCCTTGTTATAACCCAAACAGGCTGGTTAAGGATCCCCTATGAAATGAAAAATTCTATTTACTTTAACTAGGGAACTGTTCCACACAATATTAAAAACCACGGTACAAAAGAAAGCAAAATGTGAAGGAAGTTCGAGGAACCGAGGACAGAGCTACAAGAGGAAAGAAGGATAGAGAACCAAGCGACTGAGGAACCAAGAGTCTAAAAGGGAAAGGAAGAAAAACATTGAGATGATGCCTAAAGACCCTGCAGCACTGCAGAATTCAGGCAGACATGAATACACTTCCTGAAGACAGGTCACCTTGACCGCCTGCGAGGGTAGAAGCCCAGAAATCTGAGCAACAATGCACACGTTTCACTCTTGGAATTGCAAGGATCAGCATGTGTGTGAATAAGGATTACAGAGCAGAAGATGATGCCGTAATTAAACCAGACCTTGCTTCAACCTGTATTAAGAGATTAGCATTATTAGAACAATGGTGCATTCAGAAAGTTCATTAAGAAAGGAGGGGCAATACGTAGCAGTTGTCCGCACAAGAGAAAGCCGGTGCTTCGAGCATGTTCTGACAGAGGCAACGTTCTCAAATCCGAGACAAAAGGAGGACAAGATGACAGATGGTCTGAGGAAAAAAAGTAAAATAAAATACACAGAGTATACCTGAAGCACCCCTATAAATGGATGGCACTCACTTCCTCGGTTCTCCCCATTCCTGCCGGTCTTTTTCTTTCTTCAAGTACACTGAAGAACACTTAAACATGCATTAGACATGAACTTCTTGTCAACGTTACAGAAACTTGTTACATCAAAGGACAGTTTCTGAAAATTCTCATCTATTTTAGGTTTGAATCTCCAAGGAATTGAGCAAGGTAAGCACGATATGCCCAACACAGTAATACAATGTGTCACAACAAACATACTAGAACAGCAGTCACTAATGAAGTTCAGCAGGAGATGGAGTTGGCACATATAATAAATCTCCACGAATATCAAACGTGCTTTTCCACAGGCTTTCCAAGATTGCTGAAGAGCCCAAGTTACATGAAAGAATTGTGAAGTATGCGAAGCTAAGACTGGATATTATGGGGCACATAACACGTGAGAGAACTTGCACGCTTCAAAGGCAACAGCTCCACCAGGCAATCTCCCCAGATTCCCTGTACATCCAGAGTGACAGAAGCACCTTCAGGCTGCATCAGGAATTCTGTATCATCTCTGGAGCCACGTAAAGACTGCAGGCAGATCACCACCGTAAAACTGATTGATAGGAGGATCTTGCTCATCCACACCTTGCTCTGGTAACACATGTAGACGCCTGTTCTCACAAGTGTCACAATTCCTTTTTGCTACAGATGTAATTTGAACATGAGCTGAAGAAACTTGGCTCTTAAGAAGAACAAAACCTGACGGAACAGAATCATGATTCTATTGCAACTGCCGAGCGTAAAATTTGGCTTGCAGTAGGATGCAGAGGAACAGTCTGAGCTGTTTTGTGTTATAGAAGCGAGGCCCAGAAATGAAAATTTAACAGATAAACGCCCGAGTTGAGATAAACTTACTCTCATGACAAGGGGCCTAATTCTGATCAGGAATTAACACCGACAAAAAGGTTACCTGCAGCACTTTGGAGATGACTAGATGCAAAACCAGCAAATTATTCCCTGTTGAATGGACAAACTTTGAAATACACAATGATAAACAACACATCTCTAGCACCAGTTGACAAAACACTTGAGAAGTATTTTTTTCTCCAGGCAACGACAAGAGTGAAACACTACTTTCACTTTTCCATTATCTCATTCTGCTTTCAGGATCACCGATTCATTCCGTAACACTCCCGGCAACAGACTGAAACATGTGTGACCTTGCTAGGAACAGAACAACATACAAGACCACAAGAGAAAAACTCTTTTGCCTTCTCTAAGTGAAAATGGGTACTGAAGGCTGAGCACAGGGAGTAACATGTGTTGCAAATACCAGTGAGTAACCACTGCCTGGGAGATTTACACAACAGAGTTCACGTCAGCAGCTGTTTGCCTACAATATAAATTCAGATTGACAAGAGCGAGGTATTATGGAACAGCATTTATCTCAGGATTGTCAGAAGAAGTCATTTAATTTCTTATGATCCATTTCATTTATACACGAGCGTATTAACTGGATACATTATTGATCCTTGCTCCATCCAATTTCAGTTTCTATAGCACGGACAAAGCGATCTGCAAAATATCACTCCTGGCTTTTTATTTTCTTAAAGCACAGGAGTGTCTGATGCACAGCTAAGGAAAACATTTCATTGTATTAGACATCCTATCAAAGGAATACATCCTGGAACAAGCAACTGCTTTTGAGGAATACCTTACAGTGGAAGTCAGTTTTTCTGGAGTTTGTAGAGACAATCTAGAAAACTGGGGGGGTTTGTCTCTGCTTGGTTGGGAAAAAGGCAAAGATGGAAGCAATGATGACAGCTCTGGTACACTAAAAAAAAAAAGTAAAAAAAAAAAAAAGAGGCTGTCTATCAGAGAATAAGACTGCTTCATATCTGTGTAAAATCACCTTTCAAGCACAGAGGGCTGTTTCAAACACATGCAAGCCACAGCTGTCACCCTGCAGAACCCTAAGCCTTTTACTCTCAGACAGTATCATTTGACGACTACTATGAATATGATGAATACTACGGATGTCCTGCTCCTTTCATCTATCTTTCATCTATCAGTCTCTAAAGTGTAATGAGACAGGTATTAAAAAAAAAAACCAGGAAGGGGATGGTGTGAAGAGTAGCAAAAACCAAGCACCAGCAGGAAGCACACTGTACTCCCAACCCTGAGGTGGTCCAACAAGAATGAACAGCATATAGTTGAGCCCAGCTGCTGTTCGATTTCATTTGGACAGGCAGCAGGATTTGCAACTGTTTCAGAATCTTTCTTTGCCGTTTCCTAAACTCTCTCCCATTTTTGAGGCTCCATCTACAAACCCGGATAAAGACACTAGAAACAGGTTTTACCAGGCAGATGTCTCAAAAGAGAGGGAGAGGAGCAAGCGACAGCATTCTCCTTGGTTAGTAGTAGCTCTGATTAGGTGCCATCAAGATCAGGGTGCCACCAAAAAAGGCACTACACAAAGGAGGAAGAAGAGAGTTACTTTTCCCAAGAGTTTATAATGAGGACAGGAAACCACTCAAGTCATCCGCAAGCCAAAGGACAACAAACATCAGATCTCTTCCACTGATTCTCTCTAGACACAGAGCCAGCGCTCTCCCAGCTTCCCACAGGAAAGAGATACCTCTGCTCTTGACAGTGACTGTGTCAGGGGATGTTCCTGTCCTAGACTCAAACTCTTCTGCACCGCTGAGATCGTCCCGATCATCGTGGCTCCCGCACACCCGCGGTTTGCCGGGTGCAGGGTGTTCTGCAAACACAAAGGTAGTGCCCAAGCCAGCCTTCTTCCCGTGGAAGGCACCCCTCAGCAGGAACTATTTGCTCCTTGTGCTTAAAAGGGCTGATCTCACACCCATTTTCCTGTCTTAGGAGATTTTCTCATGGGCAGGCGTTCTAACTCGTCACATTAAAATTTCCACCCTCATATCGGAACACTATTTTGACAGCACCACTTTTTAATTCTGTTGTCTCCAACTAGCAATAAGCATTACCGGTCAAAATTTAACCCTTTAATTGCACCGCAGGTAGCCAAGCTGTTCAGGTAAGACTCTTCCTTTCGAGCTCCAGAAACTGCCTGCAGTGAAGCACTTAAGTAAAATAAGCTAAGCCCAGGCTGGATGGGGCTCTGAGCAACCTGCTCTAGTGGGAGGCGTCCCTGCCCATGGCAGGGGGGTCGGAGCTGGATGATCTTTAAGGTCCCTTCCAACCCTGATAGTGATTCTATGAGTCTCTGTGCAGTGCGCACTGAGCTGGGAGCTCCATCCCTGGAAAGGCAGCGCACATGTGCCATCTGATGGCCACCGCCTGCCACCAAAGGCAAACACCACACCGGCTGCACCACCGCCCAGCTTTACACCCCTTCTTACCAGCTGTACTCCTGACTAGGCCCCTCTGTAGACAGGGTCGTGCCTTATTTGAAGAGATGATTTCACAAGTCTTACAGAATGCTTTCAAACTACAGAAATGATAGCATGCCAGGCTGGATTGTAGCTTCTCGGGGTTCACGCTAAAACTGATGCGGTTGAAAAGCGGCAACAATTAAAGACAAGTTACAGTTGTCAGGGTGGCCCCTTAGCCCTATAAGAGACGCTCTCTGTTAACCCCCCTCCCTCCCCAAAGGGGAAGAGAAAAGGAATAAGGGAGAGAGACTGAGCGATTAGA